>JAEUYN010001154.1:0-169831 GCA_018257835.1 Euura lappo
TTTACTAAAAAAAAAAAAAAGAAAAAACGATCAACAAAGACGAAAAAAAATATAACGATAACTATTTAATTTAGATTTTGTATAGTAACCAAGCCAAAAAATATCTAATATAACAAAAAAAAAGAAGAAAAAAAGAAATATAGAAATATAATTAAAAACATAAAAACGAAGAACAAAAACAAAAGTTTAATAAATGAAATAGTAAGACGACAACCGTATTCATATCAAAGTGTGGTACTGTACTTATTGAATAAATATATATATTTATCACGTAAGAATTTTTTTAACAATTTTTTTTTTTTTTTTATTAATATATAATTGAAAAAGATTCGGACCTGCATACACGCATACATAACATAATTTTATGTAAAAAGGAATTGATTTACTCAACAAGTACAGACCTGTGCAGATATTGTGGGAATTGCGGCGACAGTAATTTTTTAAAAAGCAATATTTTTGAAAACGAATTAAAATAAAAAAAGGATAAAAAGTAAACAAATAAACAAATAAACAATACTGAAACCCATGGAAAGAAACGAAACACTTATTTGTCCGTCGAAGAATACATATACTTCGTCAATATGTGAAGAGGAAGTGATTGTGAAATTGAAAATGTTTGTGAATTTGGTATAAACTTTAAAACGTGAGAGAATGATACGATAGACTGTATGGAAAATAATGATTAACCATGTGTTTGATATGTGAGAATGAGAATTATTATTATTATTATTATTATTATTATTATTATTATTAATTATATTAATTATCTATGATTATTGAAAATACGGTAATGTATTAATTCATTTATTCATAACGTAGAAACTTAGGAATAAAGAAAAAAATAAATCTATATATGTATACTAACTCAACACTATTCATCGAGACTTGTTTATGGCAGTTTCGTTTTTTGAAAAAATCTCGCATCGAAGTTATGCATCGTAGTCGATGAAAACATTTAATTTACACTTTTAGTGTCGTTAATCAGTTTCGAGTGATAACATCCACTGAAAAGATCTGATACTATTATTTTGCAATTCTTTGCGCGGTGCGTACATTTAGACAACTAAATTCGTTCTTGTCGTTGGTTAAAAATCTGCTATGAACAAGTGTCAATCATATCATGCTTATTTCATATCATCTTTTTATGCATATCTGTCAAACGCTACATCATATTATAATTATAATCATAATTATATTAAGATTAAAGATAAAGGAACGACAAAAAAAAAAGAAGAAGAAACTATGTATCATAGACGTGTGTATGATATATAATAATATACAATACGAAACTTTAAAAAAGTCCCAAAAAAAAAAACAATTGAGTTACTGCCTTTATAAAAATTACAATTGAAAGGATATAATTTTCAGTTGTAAAAAAAAAAAAAATGTGATTACGGTATTTCTTATACTTGATCTGGATCGTCAGATCTAAAGATATTTGGTCTAATGATCAAAAACGACGTTTCATTCTAAAAATCCATATATTATACGTTTAAACTGGACGAAAAAGTTCACAAGGCAGTAATAAATGAAAAATAATAAACGAAATTAGTTGAAATCGAATTACGAGAATGAACCGTCGAATTTTTGTAAAGTTAGTGTGCAAAACATTTTTTATCGTTATAATACACGTTTATAATGTAATATAGTCTTGTGAACATGTTTCATTTATGGATGATAGCCTAATTTTATACATCAAACTTATTGTTAGCGAATAATAAATAAAATTAAAGATGAAATTAGAGAAATTAATGGATAAAACTGATGGTCTCATCCTGGGATAAAAATAATGACAATAGTAGTTTTTGGCCAATAGAACAAATGTCTCGGATTAATCCTCATAGTATAAAAAAAAATAAAAATATATGTATAAAAAAAACGCGGAAAAAAATGGTATGAAATTATTTGTGTCATACAAAAGCTATGTTACAGAATTCGAGCTGATTCTCAGTAAAATGTGTGGAATAAAAAAAAACATTGAAGAATAATCGAATAGCGATAGCGGATTTTAGTACATAATTATTATTAACGGTAATTTTCTTACAAAGTCAAACATACAAAAAAAAAAAAAAAAAACGCTTTTATGACACTCTAAAACCATACCGTTTATTGTACCTATGGTTTAAAAATTATATCGGACACTACACCTCTGTTCGTGTATCAATTTCTCTATTTTATTTTCTGTGGAAAACAAAAATTGATTGATTATAGTGTTTATTTTTACCAATTAATGTAATAAAAAAACAAAAATTTCAAGTGGACAATCGTTACAAATTTGATTATTATATTTTGTTTGCGGCCATATCAGATACATATGATGTCAGTTTTAATGTATGGTGGAAATATCGAAATAATATACATAATTATACAGATAGATCTGACAATTAAGTATATATATATATATATATTCAACACGTGTAAAGTTTAAAGTTAATAAAGTCATTTTAGGGTAACCACGTCACGTTTATTATTTTCTTTTACTTCATTCACAATCCTTCACACATTATCAACATTGTAAAAATACGTCTTATATTCTCACTTGGAAAAAGGATGAGTGTATTATAATCAACTACAATTATTATTGAATGTTTGAAAGTACGAAGCTCTGGATCTTCCCAATGCTGCGAATTAACGAAGAAATAATTGAGAAGGAGAACTATAAGAATATGCACATGGTACTATCAATAAATAGATGCATTTATCAATTCGCTGTCTATATTGTCACGTGATTAATTAATTGAAATAACAACTGTAATAACTGGAATCATTGTATTCTCGCCTCTTTTGTCCACCCGTACCATGCGTCGAATTGGTATTTCTTATAAATCTTCTCGGCGCATTTGTAACGTCGACTGTAAGTAATATCGTCATCAATTAAATCTGTAACGAAACAATTGTCAATAAATCGATCACCAAACCTGAATCATAGTGAGTTTCTAGTTTGCTCAACTATTTCATTCGACGCCCTGTAACGAAATGCATTTAAATCTTTTTTGTCTTTCAAATACGCCGTTGAGTAATCAATTAATCAGTTATTAAAGTCTGCGTCTGTGAAAGAACAGAGACTGTCAACATTCTGATTCAACAGGAATTTATCTCGTGTGAATTAACAAACCTGCAGGAGCTGCATCGTACTATACAGAAATTATTTTTATTTCAACCACTGACCAACGTCAATCTCACAAATCCAATTCTATTTCATTAACTATCAGGGCAAAATAATAACTTTATGAATGTCAAAGTAAAGTTATACAAAGCTAACATTTAAATAATAGCGATCACAGATCGCAACATCTATTCACTTACGATCTAAGAAAACAAATCATAGTTAATACAGTTACTAGCATAATAATAATTGTGAATATAACTGAATAGGAACAATCGAGAATTATGTGTACAAATATCCACCGAAATCGACTACTAGTCCTTATTCTAGTCCTCGGCGAACTCGTACCCGGCTACCTCTTCTCCAGCGTCTCCCGTCTCATTGAAGTCATCGTCAGCATCCTCAGCAGTGGCTTCCTGATACTGTTGGTACTCCGAGACCAAGTCATTCATGTTCGACTCAGCCTCGGTGAATTCCATCTCGTCCATGCCCTCGCCTGTGTACCTGGATTCAACATGATCAAAGGAAAATTGTTAACTCCAATTACAGCATTCGAAAAATAGTTAAATAAACCCAGGTAGCACGCTTTGATCAACTATAAGTCTAAGAATAGTCGACTTTTCGGTAATGAAAGTCACGTGACCTCGATATGATTTACACTTGGAATTTTCAAACGCTATTTTCTCAGTCAAAACACATTCGATTGATGTGAAATTGATATCAGTGACGTAGAAAAACTGAATGAAGGGCCTGTCAATCGTGGATTTTCGAAAATCGAGACGTAATAACAGTTTTTTTAACAATATTGTTCCGTAATCCAAGGAAGTGCTGCCTCTCTCTACGAGGGGCAGCACCTCCTTGGGTTACGGAACAATATTGTTACACAAAATTCTGATTACGTCTTTGGATATTCGAAAATCCACGATTGGCAGGCCCTTCATTCAGTTTTTCTACGTCACTGATATCAATTTCACATCAATCGAATGTGTTTTGGCTGAGAAAATAGCGTTTGAAAATTCCAAGTGTAAATCATATCGAGGTCACGTGACTTTCATTTCACCTTAAGTCCATGAGGGAACAAAAGTGTGCTTATACCTTGGAAATATAATCGCGTGTTTTATGCTTACCAATGCAAGAAAGCCTTGCGTTTGAACATGGCTGTGAACTGTTCTGAAATTCGTTTGAAAAGTTCCTGAATCGCTGTTGTGTTGCCGAGGAAAGTTGCGGACATTGTCATTCCGCAAGGCGGTATATCGCACACGGCGGTTTTTATGTTGTGGGGGATCCAGTCGACGAAAAAGGAGCTGTTCTTGTTCTGAATGTTCGTCATCTGCTCGTCGACGTCCTTCATAGACATTTTGCCACGGAATATAGCCGCCACCGTCAGGTATCTACCGTGACGCGGGTCGCAGGCTGCCATCATGTTCTTTCCGTCGAACATCTTCGACATGAACAGAAAGAGAGAAACAGATTGAGCGAAAATTGTGTATCAGAGTTAAGAAGAGACGCTGCCTGAAATTACCTGTTGTGTCAACTCAGGCACTGACAAAGCTCTGAATTGTTGGCTCGCTCTTGAAGTGAGCGGGGCGAATCCGGGCACGAAGAAATGCAATCTTGGAAACGGAACCATGTTCACAGCCAGCTTACGAAGGTCCGCGTTCAGTTGACCTGGGAATCTGAGGCTCGTCGTGATTCCTGTTCAGCAAAATAACATCACGTAATGTGATGATCGAATATCAAGTTTGAGATTCGAATTAACAAAAACTATTGTTATTGATGGCATCAGTGCCGAGGGGCAAATAACCCGTTGCAATAACGTGCCAAAACTGAATTGTGCAGGTGACACCATCCTACGTACCGGACATCGTGAGGGACACAAGATGATTCAAATCGCTGTAAGTGGGCGAGGGCAGCTTCAAAGTCCGGAAACAAATGTCGTAAAGTGCTTCGTTGTCGATGCAAAATGTTTCATCCGTGTTTTCCACCAGCTGATGGACGGAGAGGGTAGCGTTGTAAGGCTCGACCACAGTGTCTGAGACTTTTGGACTCGGAACCACGCTGAAGGACGTCATGATTCTGTGGGCATAGAATTGACAATAAAATCAATGAAAAAGTAAAACAAACACGCAGTCATCAGGTTTTGAGCATTTTTGCACAGAAAAAATCGCCTACCTGTCGGGAAATTCTTCGCGAACTTTCGACATCAGCAAAGTTCCCATACCTGATCCGGTACCTCCGCCAAGGGAATGGCAGAGCTGGAACCCTTGAAGACTGTCACAGCCTTCAGCTTCCTGTTCGCGGATGAGAAATTTCACGTTATTCACCGATATTCTGTGCCGTGGTTAATTTTCCAAACGATGCATGAAATCGTTGGATTATACCTTTCTGAGAACGTCGAGGACGGAATCAACGAGCTCTGCACCCTCGGTGTAGTGACCTTTTGCCCAGTTGTTTCCAGCACCGCTTTGGCCAAAGACAAAATTGTCGGGTCTGAAAATTTTTCCAAATTCACCGGAACGGACAGAGTCCATCGTCCCAGGCTCAAGGTCGACTTGAATCGATCTGGGAACGTACATTCCCCTCGCAGCTTCGTTGTAGTAGACGCTGATTCTGTCTAATTGAAGGTCTTTCGTCGTCCCCACGTAGTGCCCTGTCGTGTCGATTCCATGCTCGTTGGAAATCATATTCCAGAACTATCAGAGGAAACAAAAAATTCAATATTCTGAATACTAAATTCTGAAAACTCCGGAAAATTGACGGTGCTGTAAAACATCAATTCTAAAAGATCAAATTCACTTATTCAATCGATTTATAGAACGCGAAAAATTCATTGACACGACTCGAAGTCTTCAGAGTTCCGAAATTCCCGTTGGCCATTTTGCGCACTCGAATCTCCATAGCTAGGTGCTCAGATTCTAAATTTCTTTTATCAGTTAGAATTAGATTTGCAAAAATCAGCTAAGATGACTTACTCGTGCTCCGATCTGGTTGCCGCATTGTCCTACTTGCACGTGAACGATTTCCCTCATGGTTTTACTGATTTTTAGATTTTGTATTCAACGGTTCGACGATTCTTCTTCGCTGACTCTAGAGATCGTACTAGATTCAAATTGGAGCGACGACTGGGTTCTGCTCACTGATAGACGTTCGACGGTTGCCTGTTGTTTGTATCATGTACTTAGTTCAGGGCTGGCTGTATCGGACTTGGCTCTTCGTTTAGTTGAGGGCTTTTCGATCGCGAATTAAACGCAGGATTTCATCCGTGATCCAATTCAAATTCTCGACCACATTACTACTTCAAAACCAAAAATTGGTCTAGAAATAATATTGGGAAAATTGAATGTGATCTTATTTTGCAGTAAGAATAATCGAACGAATTATCGTACAGCTCAGGTCTAAAACCTAATATGCCGTTCCTGTAGTACACGAATTCGTGTTTACCAAAACAGAACATCCTCGACGTTGAAGGTGAGCGAAACCTTGACCATTGTCTATATACTGTATATAGCATACTGCGATCTAGAAAAACTATACGTACAGAAGAATTTCGACGTATAACAGAGTTACATAGGCACATGTAGCTATACCTGCTTTCCAGATGCCAAAATTCGATTAATAAATAAGAGAGTGAGGAGTTATCCTGATAATCAGACCTATATCATCACTATTTCTCAGATGAGTTGTCAGTTTTTGTTATTGATTTGATGAGATTGATTATTTTCCGCAAAACGACAAGCTATATGTGACAGTAATAATAGATTCTAGCTTGCGGAAAACCCTCTAGGACTGGTATCAGACCGTTAGTAGACTCGAAGACGCTGATGTATCATGTATACACATTTGTATTTCTTGTTCTGTTTATTTCGCAAAGGACACAAGTTCGAATCAATTTCGTTGATTTCTCAGAGGATTTCTCATTAGAATATAACTTCGCTTATGAGTGCATATTATAATTTCTTTGACTCTCAAAACGAATTTTGAAAATAAATTGGGTGGTCGATTCACTTCTCGGATAACAATTTGACCGCAATTTGGTGACATATAATAGCAGCAGGAGCATATATTCGAACGTGACATTTGACAAACAAATTGTGTAACTCAAATATCGAAGCAATGTGGCGGCGATTGACAAAGAAATATCGGCAATGGGCGAGCATTCATGCCACATGAGGCCAGCATCCTAGTTCTTCATCAATCGGCTAGCTTTTTGAACCAAGGTGGCTGCACCTGTAAAATCGCAACCAACATAACACAAGTGTTCTGTTGGTTGTGACTCAAAATCTACTTTACCGACATCTGCTAATATCTCAGACCCGAAATATTTACTATCTTCCACTCTTTGAATAATACCATGGAGTAGAAGGAGACGCATTTCCCCACATTTAGGCGTTTAAGGTGTAACGCAAGCTGTTTCCGAGCGCGTCTCTCTCGCTCCCGCCGTGGGGCCTATGGCGCTATCTCTGTCGCACTCACGCACCTTTCATTTCCTCTTAAAATCCCATGTTATAAGGGGCGCTGCGAACAGCAGAGAACCGTAGAATTCCGGCGAGCGGCAAAATTTGAATATCATTTATGACGAGTAAGGTGGAATTCGAACTGCACATGTACTGAAGATAATATTTCATTTTTTTCAATATTACTCTCATTACCATGTAACTACGTTCAGATAAGGATTTCGTGTACTCTGATTAAAACAGTAAAAAGAACTGAGGCTAAAAAATAAATTCTGTTTTCGATTGGTATCAAAGATAAGAGGAGTTTGCATTGGGTCACGAGCAATATACCTGAGAAAATAAACTTATAGTCGTCACGAAAATATAAAAATTTATTATAGTAATATCATAAAAATATATACATTTCCAGTGTGCTCCAGTAGCTTATAACGTGAGTCTAGACTGCTTGCGCAGGAGTCTGGCTTTTCCTTTTTTTTTTTTTTTTCTATTATTTATTGACTTAAATCTCTGGCAAGCAAAATGCAGTCGCATAATCGCTGACTGAAATGACTTGAATATAGGTCAGATTTCTCATCTACACTCAGGACCAACAACTTGATTTGTAGTGCAAAGTGTAGTACAAATATTATAGATTATAGTTTTACATCTTGTATAGTTAAATATATTGGTATATACAATTCGAATATACCGGGTAATTTACCCTACATCGGAAAAATGAGAAAAACAAATTTTTGGGAAAATTCTAAGAATAAAAGGAGAAGGTATGTATTTGACTCAATCGGATTTGCCTCAGACAATATTATACACAAAATTATTCTACACGGCTTTATTATGCACGGCGTTATTTTACACAACATTATTTGACACAGATTTTATTGAGCGAGAAAAGAGACACTTACAAATTTCGCGCTGAGTCAAACCGTGCTGAATAAAATCTGTGTAAAATAATGTTGTGTAAAATAACGCTGTGCATAATAAAGCTGTGTAGAATAATTTTGTGTATAATATTGTCTGAGGCAAATCCAGTTTGAGTCAAATCGGACTTCTCCCGAATAAAAGTCTTTGGCGAAATTTCTGAGGTGCCTTTAAATGGTGCCAGGTTTCGTGTGTGCAATTGCATTTTGCCTCGACCACATTTCACTATGACGGTGGGATATTCGGAGGATCTTATCTGTGCTTGAGCAACAAAAATTATGTCGCCGGGAGAAGAGGAGCGGATTTGGGCTCCCCCGAAATTCACTATGCCGTTGGGAGTAGAGGAGCGGATTTGGGCTCCACCGAAATTCACTGTGTCGCTGGGAGAAGAGGAGCGGATTTGGGCTCCACCGAAATTCACTGTGTCGCTGGGAGAAGAGGAGCGGATTTGGGCTCCACCGAAATTCACTGTGTCGCTGGGAGAAGAGGAGCGGATTTGGGCTCCCCCGAAATTCACTATGCCGTTGGGAGTAGAGGAGCGGATTTGGGCTCCACCGAAATTCACTGTGTCGCTGGGAGTAGAGGAGCGGATTTGGGCTCCCCCGAAATTCACTATGCCGTTGGGAGTAGAGGAGCGGATTTGGGCTCCCCCGAAATTCACTGTGCCGTTGGGAGTAGAGGAGCGGATTTGGGCTCCCCCGAAATTCACTATGCCGTTGGGAGTAGAGGAGCGGATTTGGGCTCCCCCGAAATTCACTGTGTCGCTGGGAGAAGAGGAGCGGATTTGGGCTCCCCCGAAATTCACTATGCCGTTGGGAGTAGAGGAGCGGATTTGGGCTCCACCGAAATTCACTGTGTCGCTGGGAGAAGAGGAGCGGATTTGGGCTCCCCCGAAATTCGCTATGCCGTTGGGAGTAGAGGAGCGGATTTGGGCTCCCCCGAAATTCACTGTGCCGTGGGGAGAGAGGAGCGGATTTGGGCTCACCGAGCGGATTTGGGCTCCCCCGAAATTCACTATGCCGTTGGGAGTAGAGGAGCGGATTTGGGCTCCCCCGAAATTCACTGTGCCGCTGGTAGAAGAGGAGCGGATTTGGGCTCCCCCGAAATTCACTATGCCGTTGGGAGTAGAGGAGCGGATTTGGGCTCCCCCGAAATTCACTGTGCCGCTGGGAGTAGAGGAGCGGATTTGGGCTCCCCCGAAATTCACTATGCCGTTGGGAGTAGAGGAGCGGATTTGGGCTCCACTGAAATTCACTATGCCGTTGGGAGTAGAGGAGCGGATTTGGGCTCCCCCGAAATTCACTATGCCGTTGGGAGTAGAGGAGCGGATTTGGGCTCCCCCGAAATTCACTATGCCGTTGGGAGTAGAGGAGCGGATTTGGGCTCCCCCGAAATTCACTGTGCCGCTGGGAGAAGAGGAGCGGATTTGGGCTCCCCCGAAATTCACTATGCCGTTGGGAGTAGAGGAGCGGATTTGGGCTCCACCGAAATTCACTGTGTCGCTGGGAGAAGAGGAGCGGATTTGGACTCCCCCGAAATTCACTATGCTGTTGGGAGTAGAGGAGCGGATTTGGGTTACGGCACATTTCGCTGTCCTACAAAATCTCAGCTTTGCGACCGTGTCCAACAATTCTATCAAATCACTTTCACTCTTTGGGCTGACTATCCGGTAAGATTTCCATTTTCATACTGTGATATCTGCGGAGTCCTCTCTGTAAATCTTTATCTCGAACCAACGTGAGTTGTATGAATCTGCTTCTTCCGTTCGAAGCTGCAGCCCATTCAACGGTCGGGAGTTCTATGGTGCGATCTGATTCACTCTTTGTGAAAATTATTAGGGGCTGCGACCTGCTTCCATTTCTCTTGTTGAAACAGAAATAATCAGAATTAGTTGCATTACAATTGTATTCGAATACTATGACCCGAACCTAACCTGTTAACGTCCCTTCGGCGCTTTGAAAAGAGTTTTGGTTTTTACTTTCAGTTTTTCATTAGCTCTTATCGCACTTCTGCTCCCCGTGGCGCAACTCGGAATCGCGTACGTCTTACCCATTTTTATCACAAAATTACTCCCACACTGACGATTTGAAATTTGAATCTACGTGCTCACAAGTCACAACACTAGAGTTACGCGGTATGCCGGTATCTGATGCGCGCGCCCACGTAAGCCCGGATCTCTGCGGTTCTCGACTGTTCGCAGCGCACCTTATACCGTGAAACACACTCTTCTTTGAAGATACGTCTCCTTCTACTCCATGAATAATTAATACATATACGGCTATCAATTGGTAACACATGTTCTCATTCTCATTCAGAAATCATCTTATTTCTGCCGTGTTTCGTCCCAAAAACAATATAGGGTTCGAGACCTTACCGACGGAGGGTATCAAGTGACGCGAAAGCCACTGGCGTGCTACGGCTACGAATCAACCCGCGACGAAAAGTAGTTCTCAATCCCAATTCCCATTTCTCGATACGAACGTAAAATATATTGGATTTTCGCAAAAATACTTTTGTTTTCATCCTAACAACACGATTCTGCGAATAAAAATTTGTTTTTGGTAGCGAATGACGTCCAAAGTAGGAAAGCAGTACTCGATGCTCCGCGCTGTTTGGTTCGGCGGAGTGGGGATCGAAAGACGCGTCATGGGAGGGTCACTAGACAAATGACCACCGCCATTTTGCTGTAAAGTTGTCGAGTGCAGTGCGTTGGGTTAAAACGCGAGTAATTTTTATCAGTTTGTCAGTTATTTACCGTTTTCTTCAGCGTTGATGATTGGGATTCCGCGTGACGATCGACACAAAATCACGGTTAAAATCCGCAACAATATGAAACGGAGTTCTAGCCGGGATACACCACCGCCCCGTGTCAAGCGGTCGAGATCCTCAATGGGACGGTAAGCCAGATGCTAAAATTCACCCTTGACTACCTCTCATCGACCCGACCCCGCCGCATCCGATAACTCGAAAATCCCAAGAATCCTTCGCTCCCATATCGACTTTAACCTACAAAAATCGACAACCACAATATCAATTTCTCGGTTCATTGTCACCCTGCCTTTCATCACCACACGTACCAACAATCGTTAATTCAATTGAATTCCGAAGGTATGACGACTCGAGCGACGAGCGGATAACTCCGGAGCGGATTAGACGGCGTAGTAGAGGAGCTCGGAGTCCGAGTCCTCCGCGGGCCTCGTCCCACGCTCGTTACGTGGAGTCGAGTTCCCACAGAGACGAGTACTTGCGGGCTCCCAGAGAGATGCCTCCGGAGCGACCTTACAGCTACAAGGTTCTCTGCGTCAGTTCTATCCACCCGAAAGCGAGCGACGAGGCGATAAAGGACACCCTCTACAGAGAGTACAAAAAATTCGGAGATTTTTCCATAAGGATTTCCCACGAGTTGGACGAGAGAGTTGCCTACGTTTGCTTCAGGGGTTCGGAGGATGCCAGAGACGCCAAGCACGCCAAGCCTCGCATTATTTTATACGACAAAGTCGCCCTGGTGGAACCCGTCTACGAGAGACCAGAATCTTACAGAAGACCGAGGTCCATCACTCCCCCGGACTACGAAAGATACTACGCCAGGTCACCCGGACCGACCGAGAGACACAGACCGGTGGAAAGATACGAGAGAGTCTACGGACCTCCGGTCGGTGTTCCTCCGCACAGGGAACTCAGGCGAGAAGCCATTCCCCCGCCTCATCACGAGTTCGTTCGACCGCCACTGCACCACGGACCGCCCCATGTGCACCCCGGACCTCCGCACCACTACGGACCACCGAGACACATGATGATTCGTCATCCGGTTCACGGTTTTGAGAGAATTGAGAATAAGAAGGACAAGTTTCCCAACTATCTGCACCACGTGCAGCCCGAGGACGATCCCCTGGCGACCAGAACACTCTTTGCCGGTAATTTGGAGATCAATATAACGGAGGAAGAATTGAGACGGATTTTCAGCAAATACGGCATCGTAGATGACATAGATATCAAGAGACCTCCGCCAGGCACGGGAAACGCTTACGCCTTTGTCAGATTTCAAACTCTGGACATGGCGCACAGATGCAAGGTCGAATTGTCGGGTCAGTACATAGGAAAGTTTCAATGTAAAATTGGATACGGCAAAGCGACGCCGACCACTAGGATCTGGGTGGGTGGCTTGGGCCCCTGGACCTCGGTTCCCCAGCTGGAGAGAGAATTCGATCGTTTTGGAGCGATAAAAAAGATCGATTACATCAAGGGGGACAGCAACGCCTACATCCTCTACGATTCTATCGACGCTGCGCAAGCCGCGGTCAAAGAAATGCGGGGCTTTCCGCTGGGCGGTCCGGACCGCAGGCTCAGAGTGGATTTCGCCGATGTCACTCCAGGCTTTGGATTCAAGCCGAGACCGTATCCGGAAGAGGGCGGAGAATTCAGACCCAGACCCGTCGAGTACGAATCTCCGTACGATCCTTACACACCCGAAGCCGAGTTCACGTACGCTCCGAGGGGATTCAGAGGCAGAGGTAGCGCCCCCTGGCACGACAGACGCGGGGGTGGAAGAGGCGGCTACCGCGGGGCTGCTTATCCCGAGGGATACGTGAGGGAGGAGTCCGATTGGCCGAGCCGAAGACCTCCGCCAGAGATGGAATACGAGTCTCCGAGAGGTCTGAGAAGATCGTTGTCCAGAGAGCCTGGAGTAGATCGATCCAGATCTCGTTCCCCGAGGAGAAGGCCCGTGGACTCTGATTCCGATTCGGAAACGGCGAGAACCGGGATGCTGTCGACGTCCAGAACGCTTCCGGAAGTCGCTAGAAAGTCTATCGCCGTCTGGCAGGGGGCTTTGATACTAAAAAATTCTTTGTTTCCAGCTAAATTTCACCTTACAGATGGAGATACGGACATTATCGAGGCACTAATGAAGGACGAGGACGGTAAACACATGCTTAGAATAACTCAGAGGCTCAGGTTGGATCAGCCTAAGCTAGACGACGTTTCTAAACGCATACAAACGTCCAGTTCTCACGCTATATTCTTGGGATTGGCCGGCTCTAGCGCCACCATTACCAACGACGACGCTAACGTACAGACCAGACCGTTGAGGAATCTCGTGTCTTATCTCAAGCAGAAGGAGGCTGCGGGAGTTATATCTCTTTTGAACAAGGACACGGAAGGAACCGGCGTCTTATACGCGTTTCCGCCGTGCGCCTTTTCCACGGAATTGTTGAAACGAACTTGCCCAAGCCTCAGCGAGGAGGGTTTGAAGGAGGATCACTTAGTAATAGTCGTTGTTAAGGGCGGTAGTGCCTGAGTTGATGATTATGGATAAGGGTTTATCGATTTTGCGATATATAAACGTGCGCGATAGTTGTCGATATTTTCATAATTTGGCTGGTTTTCAAAATTTTCTATTTGAATTTCGTCGATAATCACTTTAATCGCGTATCGCAGTCTGTCTACAGTTGATACTTGACTCACAGCGGGATAGAACCAACTGATAGTCGATACTGATGTTCCGATTACTTTTGTTTTTCTTCTTTTTTTAGGGATAACATCGTACGACTAATAATGAAATTTTCAACTTGTACAGTCAAATAGTTACTCTGATGTATCGAATTTTGAACGAAGGATTTTTAGAATTAGCCAAAAACTTGTAAACTGACGAAAACGATGTCCTAGACTTAAAACGTGCGTTATTAGGGTAATTGAAAAGAAAAAAATAATAATAATAATACCAGGACAAATTATATGTTAATAACAAGTGACTGCTGGGGTCAGAAAATGAATTTCTAATATTCTGACAAAGCTAAAGATAGATTACGTGTACTAAGAAAAACATGAGAAGTAATTTACCGCAAACCAAACACAAGTGAAAAGAAAAACAAGTTAGATGTATAAATAATTATTCGCCCAAGCCCACGTATTTGTTGACAAAAAATACGAAACGGAATCTTGCATAGTTCTTCCTGAGGTGGATTTAGAATCGAATTGAACCGTTTTAATTACGTTCTAAATATTAATTTTTCTCAATCTTGTTTATCATAGACGTTTTTTTTTTCCACCCTTATAAATTACGACGTACATAACGGTAAATTGTAAAATCACTAATTATAGTAATTGTACACATAAGGATTCGCTATATCTAGTATATTTAGTAGATTTAGTAACCGTGTAATGCAGTTCTTTCACATTTGTGGCTGTACGATAATTGTCTGAAATACGTTTAATCAATTAAGAATCGTTTTTTTTTTCTCTTTCTTTTTTTTTCTTATCTATACACGAATAATTATATATATATAGTATATATAAATACACAATACTTGTAGGTAGATTTAAAGTACGTTCGGGAGAAAAAGGATAACATTTGTAGGGTAACAAATGTCTGCAAATGTCTCGGCTGGATATTTTTTACTTGAAAAATCATTTATTTGTAATTATACATATATATACTATTATTTATACGCTACAACAACACTATTTTATAAGTAAGAACTTTTTTTTTTTTCTCATCGTCATTAATTTACAGTTTGTTAATATTGAAACAATTAGATAAGAGAAAAGACGGATAAGAAAATTAAGCGGTAAACCTCAGATCCGCAGATCAAAAATATCGTTACAAATGTTCATTTCATCTTTTGTTTTTCATACAATTCAGATTCTAAGACGCATACACACATACTATAATATTTATAAGTGCTTGTGCTATAAACAAAAGAAAAGAAAAGAAAAAAAAAATCTATCCCTGTGAACGATGATATGAAAATTTTGTTAACATAGACACAGAGAGTGCTGTAGTGGCCGCTAAAAAAGTTAAAAAAAACTAACAAACAAAGAAAACTTCGTTAAAGTTGTGGAAAAAATTGTTTGTAATAAGTTTATAATCAACACAAGAAGAAGATGAACAACAACAACAACAACTAAGAAGAAAAAAATATATATCTGTGAACTTTATATTATAAAGGACTGTGTTTTGTGGTATTCTAAAAAAAAAAAAAAAAATCTCGAATCGTGATTACAGTGATGTAAAACAGTGCTTGTGTTCTCGCCTCCGAGGGTTGTGATTAACGAAGGTATTGAAAAAAAAAAAAAAAAAAAATTATTCATCTCGAAGTACCTATTAGAGAAAGAATAAGAAAAGTTTCCAAACCGCCGCTCGGAGGCGAACTAAGGTGCGGTGGTAAAGTGTACCTGGTGTTGAAACAACATGCAAAAAAAAAGGAGAAAAAAATAGAGCCGATTGCAGACAAAACTCGATTGTGTTTAATTTTCTTAGTTGTATAAAACTAAAGAATATCGCCCACCCATCGAGTTTGAGTTGAAATAAGTTTGGCTCAGTTCAGTTTAGTGGTTGTTTGATAACGATTTGATAGGCGCCAAGTTATCCATGTGATTTGAAAATTTTCCCCAGGTTTCGCAAAGTTCTAAAATAAAAGAGTTCGAAGAATAATGCATGCTCGTGGTTTAGAGATGACGAACATAGTTTGTTTTAATTCTAACTTTCTACTAATTATATCTTCTTTTAAAAATTTTTTTTTTTTTTTTTTTTAATTTTGGTTTTCATCATTTAAATTCTTTGATTTTAGTTAAGTGGCCGTGAAGTTGGTGATATGTGGTTCGTTGCACTCTATGACGTTTTAATAACGACTATCTCGATGCGATATGGAGAAAAATGATAACCGATGTATCGGTTTCATAATAAACAAATGATTCTAGTGTGTCGTTCAGTGGCTGATTGTGCCAGTTTATCTCTTGACCTAAAAACAGAAAATAAAGACGAGATCGTCTTTGGGAAAATACGTTGTTGTTCATGACCGGTTACCTGACGTTGCCAAAAATACTGCAGAGATAATATCTGTGTTTAGTGATCATACGTTGTGGCCTTGTGATTTTTTATATTCAAACAAAAGAAAAGTTTAAATAACTGAACAAAGTTCTTATTCGTAACAAGAAAATTTTAAATTACACTCATAAACTGGCTTTTCGAAGATTCGATCTTAAATTTCAAAGTTCGGAACTACGTAGGTGCTTCCCTGAGTTACCCCTGAAACAAGAAACAAGTTTTCGACTCGATTACCCCCCTCAAGTTTGATCGATGGTAGTGAAATAATGACGAGTCAAAAAGTAATGCGCTTTTTAAACGCTTTATGGGGCAAAAAGGAGAGAGAAATGAAAGATCGACAATGTTCGTTAGTTCGTCGCATCGTCGTTTGGTTATCGTTGAGGAAAAGGAAAAGGAAGGAGGAAAAAGTTCAGTGAAATTTGTTCGAAAGTTGAAAAAGTCCGTCTTTGCATGCTGCCGAGTTAGTGAAAGTGAGTTGTAGTGGTTCAGTTCTCTGGTTCAAATTGCGAATTGGTGAGGTGTTCCCTTTTCAGATATTTCGATTCCTAAAGGCTATGGCTGCCTGTTGCGATCCGTCCAATTGATATATCGCTGAATATTGGTTCAACCAAACGTATTTGTTTCATGGTAAGTTTGGTCGGGAGGAAATTCTCTTTGTGTTTCAGATGAATATCCACTTCTTTGCGACGTCCCACTAACTCGAATGCCACGATGTTGGATGAACCGGATGTTAAAGAAGACCAGAACTCGAGGGCTGATGTCTGCAATCTACATACAACCATCTACCAATTACGAACGATCACATTGTACATTCTACAATTTTGAATAAATTAAATACACTTTTTGGAACAAAATAATACCCCGCCTAATGATACCCTGTTCCCTGTATGAACGATCATTATTCGTACTTACCTTTCCGAAACTAGGGCAACGGGAATTTACTTACCTGTTTTTGCCCCTACTACGCACCCTGGAGGCCTAGAAGTATATATTATATATGTACAGAGTTAACGCAAGCCCTAAAATAATCGGGTTGAAGTATTTTATTCGCACTGTCTTTTGAATGTGCAATTTTTAAACGAGCTCAACATTTGATTGCGTAGATTGATCGCACATTTTTTATTTTTTTTTCAACTGAAACCATGACCCGGCTTTCATTGCACGTTCTAAAATCCGAAAAATCCATAATCATACCTGAAATGCACGCTCTTAAAAATTCGGTTATTTAAAAAAAACGAAATATGTAGCAATAATAGCAAAGTGGGAATTTGATTGCTGTTATACTGAATAAACGGATTTATTGATCTTTTGGCCTATATCGATAACAGTTTTTATTCCATATTTTTCGAAATCCATGCATAGATTTCCGGTGCTTGCGGGCCGCGTGTTTGACGTGCCTGTTCTAGAGGTAATCGTCATGCGGTCAATGGAGCTTCAATTGTTATGCGAATGCATATTCCTCTTACCCTTGATATGATAGCTCATAGAAAAAAGATACGGATACTTTGTAGTAGATCCCCTTTTGCGTCGCTCATAACATCGTCATTTAGCATTCTGAACATCTATTATAAACCTAATGAATTCATTTATATCCATTTATTCCAAGGAAGAAAGGGAGCGATCGCGAATAACATCGTTATTCGTAATCCAAAGATCAGACAAAAAAATAAATAAATAATTAAACAAGCAAAATAAGGAGGAGATCGAAACAGTCATGAAAGTTTCTTAGAATTGTCAAAACCGAAGCGCTGCACAATTGTCACGAGCGTCATTCCCGATGACGTCGAAGATATTCGTGGATCGACCGGAAGTGCGTTTCAACCGAAGGTCTGGGAGCCGATTTTACAGTTGTTTTTTGGGAGGGAGGTAGCGGCAGACCGTAAGGAATTTTAGTCAAAATAATCAGTTCATACGGTCAGTGGTAGATAGCGTCGTATACGTTCAACAACCGCAACACGTCACCATCGGCAGCAGTGTATTTGGATTTACAGTGATATTATAAGAACCTCAGGCGACAAATATCGTGTCGAAATGCCGAAAAAAGTGGAAAAATAAAAACCCCCTTTCAATAAGGACCAGGTTCACGTCGTAACCGATGCATCATCGCACGGATATTATTAACCTAAAAGTCAAAGTATGGAGATTACCGTAACCTAACCTAAATATAACCTATAACCTGAGTTTTACCGCATATCAAGAGACACTGTACAGGTAAATATGCATATTTTCGTATTTTAATACCATTACAATCTTTAATTTTCATTTTCAAAACAACGAAGCGATGCCGATACGCTGAGACTAGAATATAAATTACTTTGAATTTCGACCCTCCGATCATTTTTCTGTTTCGCTATAACTGCGTAATTAATTCACAGGATAAACAATAATGATGAACGGCGTATCGAACCTGAAGAAAGAGGCGGAGCCCTCGTCTCCGTCGCTAGGTTCCAGCTGCTCCAATTCTTCGTCTTCGACGTTGAATTCTCCGCTGATGAAGCTCTCCTCGTACGTTTTGGCCCTGAGGCCTTGGTCCCTGAGCGCGTCGCTGATGCCAACCCTCCTGGGGTCCGCTTTAGCCTACAGAATATCAGGATCGACCAGCTGGATCTCCCTGGTCCTCACCCTCTTCACCGTAGTCTCTGTGCACGGAGCCGGAAACGTAGTGAACACGTATTACGACTACGTCAAAGGAGTGGATAGCAGAAAGAGCGACGATAGAATATTGGTGGATCATATACTGTCCAAAGACGAGCTCGTGTCTCTAGGCGCAATACTTTACGCCGCTGGATGCCTGGGATTTATAATGCTGACGACTATATCTCCCGCCAAGATGGAGCTCCTGGCTCTCGTCTACTTCGGGGGTCTGTCCTCCTCGTTTTTATACACCGGAGGTATCGGCCTCAAGTACATAGCCCTCGGCGACGTACTGATCCTAGTTATATTCGGTCCCATATCGGTCTTCTTTGCGTTCATGGCGCAGACGGGAGAGATGCAATGGGGTACGATGTACTACGCGATACCTCTGGCGCTGAATACCGAGGCTATCTTACACAGTAATAATACGAGGGATTTGGAGAGCGATAGGAGGGTCGGGATCGTTACTCTGGCCATTTTGATCGGCCATACGGCGTCTCATGTGCTGTACGCGTTCTTACTATTCGCTCCTTACATAACGTTCGTTGTGTTGGCCCTCAGATACTCCGTGTGGTTTTTATTACCGCTTGTCACCCTCCCGGCGGCGTTTAGAATAGAAAAAGAATTTAGATCTCCGGAAACTATTCAAGGAGTACCAAAACAGACTGCTAGGCTGAACATGTTCCTCGGTGTTTTATACGTCGTGGCTTGTCTATTGATCGATCCACTTCCGTACCTCGTTTTACCGGACGGTACGAAGTAACCGGTAAAGAGATTGTTGAAGGAAGATTAACAAATACCGTTCTTTAGTCGAAACTATGAACGGGGATAAAAAAATGGTCTTGGATTTTGTGAAATAATTGCAAGACATTCTTTTTACGGAATATAATTCAACATTTTTCACTTTTACTATATATTATAAATATCTGCTCAGAGCGCAACTCTTCGTGGTAATAATTATAATAATAATAATTGGAATATGTTGGGAAGATATCGGTCTACTTGACCCTGGTGCATATCAGAGGAGGTGTTTAGATTAACAGATTTGAAGGACTGAGAAATATCCACGGTGCAGCTCACGCGATCAAAAGTTATCGTACAGTGGTGGAGAAATGAGATCGTACGACTATCGTAGCTCTTGAGGATCGATATTTTCCCGACATCTCATGACCTTGAGTGATAGATACTTCCACAACAATAAACAAACAAAATTTCGGTCCAATCTGAAGGGGTAAAATTGTTTCCTTTACGATAATGTACTTAAAGTTATTGTAGACTTTGGATCATAGGAATTCAACTTTTTTCAAGTCAATCTAAGAAATTACGGTGATGCTTGTGTAGTTGAATTTTCTATGTTGGATAGTAACGCAAAATCAGGTCACAAGATTATCGTAGTTCTTCAATCTTGTTGCGGTACCTGCATACTTATTAAAAAATATATCGTTGCAAAGTCTAAATCGTTACGTAAGGAAATTATTAAATTTTTTACAAGATTGGTAAACGGACAATATTCACATATGGAACAGCGATCGAACGCTTTGCCGATAACTTAATCAGAGGTGAATTTTTTCTTTCGACACGATACTTTTTATCACGTGTGAATACTAGCAAACAAATAATTTGATATAAAGTTTATAATTTACTATAAATTATTATAATTGTATATTTAGAGTTTAATTCTAACGCAGAGTTAAACCTTATTTCTTTTTTTGTTGTCTCGTAATAATTCTATTTTTATTCGTCGTCGATAAAGATTTATATTTCTATTATTTCTATTACTATAATTCGTAAATTTAGGTACGACATGAACTGAGAACGAGAGGCTTCGTTGATGTTTTCATATTATTATTTATAGTATTCTCCAAGAGCTATCGAAGTTTGCCTAATAATAAAAAATATTGTTCAAATCCCTTCACGTTGGTTGTTAATCGAAGCCATTTCGGCACCTCAGTTGAACAGCTTCGAAATGTCTGTTTTCAATAGATTTGAACAATATAAATTATTTATTTCATATTCAGACAGCTTTTATTGTTTAAAAAAATATATATATATAGTAAATAAGTATAGACATAATAATAAAGCTCGTCGTTTTATATATTTAGGTAAACCGAACGGCGAGTCGATGAATTGAAGTAGAAAATGGGCCTGGAATTTTTGTACTCTATATGAAATTATAGAATCTGGCTTGAATATACGACTCGGATCAAGAGGCATAATCTCTGCCTCTATCATTTTTTCTACGGAGTCAAAATCTTTATTCGTAATGTAACCACGATGCCCAAGTCAATGACAATAACGTCAGATTCATATGAATTATTGAATTGACGTATTACACTCGAACAAGTTTCTGTTACTTTGATAGTGCTGTGATGGTCTGGCCAAACCCTGTGTTGCACGTTTTGTACCTCATCTCGACTAAGCACTGTAATGATTTGCGTATAAAAAAAAAGGTCTTGATCAAAATTTGGAACGACTGATATCATCATTTCAGATGATTGTTGTATAAAATTATCCTAATCTAAATTAAGCGAGTCTGAAGAAAGTGAACAACTACAAATGCTTGATAAAATTGGAAATTTAAGACTGTTTATTTATCTCCAGACATCACAAGCATAGAAAAGATATCATCTCGTAAAGAAAGATGAAGTAGATATGAATTATTGTTCATGTTTTAGCTTCGATTGTAGCGATCATATCAAAGTATTTAGGCCACTGATATATGTAGGTAACATTAACATACATACTTGACAATTGAATATAACAAATACGTATGTCGATTCTCAAATTTTCACAAGATAGCTGAACAGAATAACTTTAACTCTAGTGTGTAATGCTATCATGGACAACTGTCTATACACGATCTATAATATAATCAATATCAATATCAACACATATTAATCAGGACCTTGACTTTGAGTTAATTTTACATGTTATAGTAGAAGTTTTACCATACTATACCGATTTGTTCATCTTTTAAGTTAATAAAATCAATTTATTAATACATCTAGCTACTGAGAGTTAGTAGTAGGCTTGTTGCAATTATTTAATATCCCTGCTCGAAAATTTTAATTCATTCTGACTGTAATCTGACTGCCTGATCGGAAAACAAGAAGCTCGATTTGAACGATTAGGAATCGATCCATGTGTGATCAAAATTAGAATTTTGTTATGGACGTACTACACCATCGATAGTATCAATCAGAATTCTTTATTGGCTATCGGATTATCGCGTATCTGATTGTCACTGTGTAAGCTGGAACAGTGGCAAAACGGCCTCAATATAATTCAAGAATGGCAGATTTCTTAATTTTTATGATTTATGATTTCCTCTTGAAATTAAAAAATAAGCGATTTTCGGTAATTATAGGCTGTTTTGGGATAATTTTATGGGATCCAAAAATAGAAATGTGGGCCATAGCAACCGAAATTTAAGAAAAAAATTACAAATTCCAAATTTTACGTAATTGATATGAGTGTAATGTAAGTTGTAATATTATAGACTGTTTTTTAATGTACTTTGCGCGAGACTCTACAGAGTCTCTTGATTCCTAATCACCTCAATCGCGTCTCTCCTTCATCTACATCGGAATTATTCGCCTTAAAGAATATGAAGGTGAATTCAATAATAATTCACAAGTGATCTGGGTATGCTTTATAATTATCCTAAAGTAAGTATATGTACAAAACAATTCTAAAAAAAAATCATCCGCTTATTGAATCTCTTCAACATGCTTTGATTTCCGAGTTCTCAGAATTTCGATCAGTTTATCATAACAGCTTGAAGAACGTTCTCCTTGTCCTTGAGCATCTAGCCTTGGAAGATGCGATATAAACCAGAAGCTATGCTCGAATTGGCAAGTGCGCTGTGACGTCACAGCGCTCCTATCCTAGTGCACACAAGTGCGAGTCTCAAAGAGCAACGAGTATATTATAACCATTGGGGAAAAGAAAATTGCAAATCTTGCAAATGTATCCGTTTTTAATAAAAATCGTACATCTTATTGGTATTTTATTTCCCGCCTTTGTTTAAGGTGAAATGAAAGTCACGTGACCTCGATATGATTTACACTTGGAATTTTCAAACGCTATTTTCTCAGCCAAAACACATTCGATTGATGTGAAATTGATATCAGTGACTTAGAAAAACTTAATGAAGGGCCCGCCAATCGTGGATTTTCGAATATCCAAAGACGTAATCAGAATTTTGTGTAATAATATTGTTCTGTAACCCAAGGAGGTGCTGCCCCTCGTGGAGAGAGGCAGCACTTCCTTGGATTACGGAACAATATTTTTAAAAAACTGTTATTACGTCTCGATTTTCGAAAATCCACGATTGGCAGGCCCTTCATTCAGTTTTTCTACGTCACTGATATCAATTTCACATCAATCGAATGTGTTTTGACTGAGAAAATAGCGTTTGAAAATTCCAAGTGTAAATCATATCGAGGTCACGTGACTTTCATTTTTCGTCGCCACCGGAAGGGCCGTGAGCCTCGTAGCGCATGCTTCATACATTATTGTTTACGTCTGCAACCTGAGGCTCTGAGGCAGCAAATCGAGGATATAAATTATAATATTCATCGTTGTGATTTTCAGAGCTTCGAATATTTAGTGATGGATCATATTTCTATCTATACCGACCCCGTGGTCACATGTCCTTATGACAAATGTCACAGAATCGCGACGTCGCGAATTCAAAAGCATATTGTTAAGTGTGAAAAGGTTAGTTTTTTCAATTTTTTTGTTTTTCTTTTATCACGACAATTGTTGTTCAAAGCGAAAGGTACTCAATTAGTCCTTCGATTTACCTTCTTTTCTTTTATATTCAATTACTGCATTATATTTCGCAGAACTATCCCCCTGGATACAAACTCGCCTGCCCATTCAACGCAACGCATCGACTATTCGACCACGAGCTACAGGATCACATAAAAACATGCCGCCAGCGAAGACCTCTGGACCCCAGCGAAACATATCAACGTAATTTTCAATTACTTCATTTAATCAAAAATAATTGAGAACCACTGGTAATACAAATTTATTATAATCAAATTCGCGATAATACAGTCGCCGTTTGTTTCCAAGGTGAGACTCCGCAGGTTTCATAGAAAATTATCAATATTTATCTATAAAATTGCTGAAAAACGTCTAATATGAAAATCCTCGCAGTAATTATGTGAAGAAGCCTAAATTTACTTAGTAGACCTTCCCCCCGTTATCAATGCTTAAATGACGATTATAAAACAATTTTTCGTTTGCATTCGTCGCTTCTAAACGAATATTGAGTGTAATTGGTTGGTGGTTCTTCTTAATTGTGATGTTGTAGCTAAGACTTATCTACTTTGTCCAGGTGTTAGAAACCACGGATCTCAGATGTCTGATTTTATGGCGAAATCGATTATCGAGAGTAACCTGGATCACGGAGAAAGTTGGGACAACGAATTTCAGCCAGATTGCAGCGATTCGATGAATGAGAGCTTTGATTTCATCTCTCAACCGAAATCCAAGAGCGTACATGATCCTGATGCAGCCTTACGTCAGCCCCGTGGATACTCCGAGGTCATGATGATGGGGGGAGACTCTGACGTTGCTGAAATATCCGATATGGAATCGGTGGTCAGCGTTCTGGGCGTGGGACGCGGGAGGATGAACCCGAGCCAAATTCAGCTCTTTAAAAACAGATTCGGCTGCGGGAGAGGAAGACCGCCGGCTAATAATTAGCGAAAAAAAGGAGCTTCTTGAACCAGGAATATTTTTGTTAAATTTTCGGTTATTAATTTCTCTTATTCATTATCGCTGATACGCAGCTCAATGTTTTCGTTTCAGTGAAGGAAATGTTGGATACTTTTGGTATTTTTGAGAGACATCATTATTCAGGTCTTCGGATATTTCAAAATGTGATACACGAGACGATGAATTACTCAACCGATGTAAAAGTCGTGATATAATTTTCGTTCAGTTTCTTTATTTCTCAAAATGAAAATGCAGTATCAATCATTATGCTATAATTATAAGAAATTTATATTTTCACATTTGAATGTCGGAATTATGCATTCAATATATTCTTAGTTTATTTTTTTGTTCATTTTATTCTTATAACACAATATTTTATTTTTCTGATTTTCATCAAACCCAGAAAGCAATATCAAAGACCCGAACTCACTTGAGGGAATCGAACTATTACATCAACATTGGAAAATTGAAAAAAAAATACCGTACCAAGATCTGAATTTCAAATTCTCATAGGTATATCTCTGCCTTCATTTGATATCGCCTCTTCGAACTTCGAATTTGAATTCTTAGAGTGTCAACTTTTAATCATTCTTCAAGGTTGTAACAAATAAACGAGTAGTCTCATCAAATATTTAATTATATATCGAGCACTATGTGAATATGTTATAGAAAAAAGTAAACAGGGTCTGAATTATCGTAGACATTTATATAAATACAAATAGCACAGAGTTTGAAAAATCTGTCAATGATTATTATTTGTTGCGTTATCAGTACCTAAATGATTCTCTACCTTGATCGAGAAGTGAAAGATATTTTTTTTAATTTCATTCTGTCTGGGTGTTGAATAATCCACAGGGATTAGGAATAATTACAAATCTTATTAATCAAACTCATCTACGTTGGAAATAATGAACGTTTCATTATTGTTTATTTTACATACATTTAATTTTAGTCTTAATGATTAGATAATTAATCCAGTATCTAAGAACCTTAGCTACCTAATGATAAGTCGAACAAAGTTAGCCGATATTTTTGTACGGGCCAAAACCATGGTAGTTTTATTTGAGGCTGAGATCTGACAGCAGTTAAATAAAATATTCGATACGTGAAAGGAAAAAAAGGGGATTTTTATTCATCATAGCGAACCACTGTCGAAAAATGATTGCCTTTTCCAAATTTGCTAGTTTCAAGATTCTATTATTATTACGACTTGAGACAAAGCTGCGCCCTTAGAAGTTTGTACATTACTTCAGTATTTTCTATCTAATGTTAATTATTGTCAATTACAAAATATTGAGAGTCAAACTACTAGCTTCAAACAATATTCGTAATTGTTCATCAGTGGAATTCGATTCAATTGACATGAGTTGAACGTAAAATTGAATATAACATGAAATGAAATCAGTTTTGCAATAAAGTAGAAGCCGATAAGGGTTTAGAGATCCAAAATTCGTTTATTACTATCAAACTATCATCGAAGTTGCAATCCTTCTTACAATACAGACTATTTACACCTTGATAAAGTTGGAATAAGACTTTTTTTTCAAATTATAATCGGATTACAGACTATATTTCACAACAAAATAGTCCCCACGACAATTCCTTGGTTCTTGACATAAGCCTACCCACAGTTTCTTATGAAATTCATTAAACATTTACTATTACATTTACTCAGTATAAACCCATCACATTTATCAGTTTTTTTTTTTTTTGCATCAACGTATCATTTGGGTACACTAATTACAATGGAACTGAGATCCTTGAAGACCTTTAGATGATTCAACTCACCACAATACTACTTTAATTTTTACTTGCAATAAATGAACAAATGTTCATAATTTCTGACCTCTGCACTCGCCGCAATTCGAGTCATCACTTTTTGAGAATCGTTAATTTATAGCGTGATACATAATGATTGTTTTTATGATGATCCAATTTAATATTTTAATGAAATTGGAATAACTTTGATCGGTAGTCATCGGATATTCATTTATCATTGTTTGAATTTTCAATTCGTTTATTAGCAGCTTATATTGGATTCAAAAGCAAATAAAAATTACAATTATTTACGTTCAAACTGTCTGATAGACAATTTATTATATAATAAGTATCTATTATGCTGAAAATGATGCTTTATTGTTTAAATTACACAAATTTTTTTAATTCTATCTTGATGACTGTCGTTTTTCGTTTTTCTCTACCCGATTTGAATTATAAATCATATGAAATACAAAGAACACACAGCTCTTTTTTTTTCGTTTTTCAAACATATAAAATATAGGAGCCGATATGAACAACAAAAAATTACTTCGGTGTTAGAACTAATACTTTCGTTTCTGTCTTTTTTACGTAAAATTATTCTTACGTAGTATGTAGATTAATAACGGTTTAGTAGCATTCGAATAATGACCAATTTGGGTTTTCGATCTCTCCGAACGAAACATCGGATTAAAAAAAAAAAAAAAAAAACTGATGATAAAAACAATATATATCACGAATTATTTTCTAAGATGTCGAGGGGATCGGCGTGAAGTACTTAATAAATTTATTCGATAAGTTCACCTACTAATTATGTTATTAAAGTGTTATAACTAAATCTATGAGCGAAATTGAATTTTGTACACTGACAGAAATACCTTCGCCAGTAGCTTTTTTTTTCTTTCTTGTTTCATTTTCAAATATTTACATATAACTAATCGCTTGGAGTAATATTGGCAGTTTCCTAGCTGCGGTCAGTATTTCTTTTTCTTTCCACTTTCAATATATATCTATGTATTCGTTTTTATGAAAACTTTTTTTTTCTCCTTTATTTTTTATTTTTTTATTTATTCAATATATTGAGCGCAACACCGAGAGAGAAAAAGATCATTGCACTGTTTTAACGTTCATCACTATCGATGGGCGGTATTGTTCTTTGTTTTTTGTTGGTTTTTTTTGTTTTTTTATTAATCGATGGAATGCACCACCCGAGTTCTCTCACAAATACATCATGTGACATTGTTTCTTATTCTTTATTTATATATTTATTAGTTTATCTTTTTCTTCTTCTTGAATTTTTTTTTTTTTCTTTCAATCTTCTTTTCTCATTATTCTTTTTTTCAACTGCTTCAAAATAAACTCCACGCGTTGTGTTAACATCGGCACACTTATATATTCGCAGACTTTTTCTTCTCTTGTTTCCACGCAGAAATTCGTTCTTTCAAGTCCAGAACTATAAAAAACAAAAATAACAACAAAGCATGTTATTTCGTTCCCTTGCTCGTTGTAAAATCTAAAATACGTACCAGGCGTCAACATATCTTCGCTAAGAGGCTGCCGACTGAACGGATCCGTGGCACTGTTCAGCAGATGTCGAATTATAACTGCTCTGTCCATCACAATACCGGATGGAAGCTTCACCGGCTCTTCCATTAACGTGTCCATGAGAGGATCGCGGAACTCTTCGGGCGCGTCTCCGTAGTCCTCGTCACGTGCTTGATTGTCCCTCGCGATTGCCGCGGCCCTCTCCGCCAGAGCTCGAAACCGTTCGATCTCAGTCGCAGTCTTGATCGCAGATCTTTCCATCCTGCCCGCTGCGTCGTTGAACAATTCTTTGCAGAACGAGCGCTGTAATTCATAGAAGGAATTAGTTCAAGAGTCGAAGCGTATTTTGTCGCAGTTATCTCACCTCGTCTCCAGCCAGGGCAGCGGCAAAATTATCACAGTCTAGATGCAGGTATATATCGACTAATTGACTCAACAACGTTCTAGGTTCCCATCCGTATTTTTCTGGTTTTTTAACTTTAAGATTTTTACACTTAGGTCCGCAGAGCTGCTGCAAATTAAAGTTCAACATGGCACTAAGTCTGCCGACTAGTTCGGGTCGTAAAAACGGTTCTGTGATGTCGACGGTCAGATAATGGAACATGGCGACCGTTTCTTTAGCCAGAGTCAGGTACGACCTGGCCTGACGTTCGTCGGCCGTCAATTGCCTCGCCCTGGACTGTTGCTGATCCTGAGGGAGCGCGCCCCAGGCTGTACCGTTGGACATGAGTTCTTGAACCTCGTGGATTCGTTTCAAAGACTCCAAACTTTCGTCTAGCAAGAACGTGGTGTCGTTCATCAGCATGTTTATGAACTTGACAAACTGCTTCCCGCTCCGACTCTCGTGAACGATGGAGGCTCTGTGCACCGGACTCTCCCACATCGATTTTAAAATCAAACTTATGTGATAACGGATTGAGAATTTGTCGTAGAACTCAGAGCTTGAACCGGTCGTTTCTACGTCTGTGTAAAATTTCATGAGATACGAAGCCAGGAAGGTCTTTGATATCGGATGCGCCATCACCTGGTCGTGCAGAGTCTCTGTTCTTCCCTGTTAGAACAACAATTGATTGGTCTTAAAATTTTGTTTCATCATCAGTTTGGAGAATAATTGAACCATTCCTCACCTGAACGCTGGGGTTTATCACGAAAAGTACTTCGATTATCTTAGCGATTAAGTACGGATTGCGAATACAGTGCGGAGTACATATAACAACGAGGAGCCAAGTGATGAGCGAATTGTCCATGTTGTTGGCCACAACCGCAGGACTGAATCTGTGAGGATATAATAAAGAAAAAATCAGCAAATTTTCTGATGCTGAAGAATTTTAATCAGTCGAATCGACTTACTGAAGTGCGAAGAGTAAAAACTCTGCGATATCCTCGACGTACCACTCGGGTAGTGCGGTAAATTGGGGTGGAACCTCCTGGGGTAGTGGGAGGTCTGGTAAAACGCTACCGGGAGGTTTCTGTGTGAGAAGACCGAGTAGAACGTCCGCAACCGAAGTATAAAAGTGTAGAGATCGTCTCAATAGAACTTGATCTATCAATCCCGCATCCGCGGAAGATTTGGATCTACCCAGACGTTTGAGCTGTTGTTTCCAACGTTTCATCAGTTCTTTGTTTTGCGGTGCGAAAGAAGCATCTTTCCACTGCGGTTCCGTGGCCTGGAGTTCGTCGAGCATTTTTTGCAGCTCTCTCAACGCCCTTAATCTTCTTTGATACTTCTGCAGGGCTGGTAAGAGCGCCAAGTGGTGGCAGTGAAGAGTTAGAAACCAGCACTGAGTCGGGAACTTTGCCTCTGTCCATTTGTGCGTCGACTCCATGCTCGTTAGCCACTCGACTACTTCATTCGAGCTCAATTTCAGTCTGGTATCGTTCTTTATTTCGACGTAACTGGATGGATGAAACGGATACAAAGTGTCTATCGTGTTCAGCTTTATTTTCACCGCGAGCATCTGTAGGGCCGATAGAAGATTGAGCATGAACCCGTCTCCGGCCAGCGCGAATTCTTCAGTTTGAATTTGTGCGCGTTTTTCATTGTGTCGAAGTAGGGCTGCCAGGTAGGCGAGGGTCGCCTCTCTGCAGCTACTGCTATTTGCTAAAATTGCGTGAAACATTTTGTGGAGAGACGATCTTGTGCTTTCGAGTTCCTGCTGTAGAGTTAAATTCATGGATTTATCCGTGGCGGGATTCCCGCTGAAAAACTTCTCGGCGACCTTTGGCTGGTCTTCGGCGAATACCGAGACCGACAAAAAGGGTCCTAGGAACGAAGTTCTGGCCAATTCTCTGCCCACCGCGGTGGTCAAGACGTCGGGCAGAAACTGAGTCTGGTGCGTTATCAGTCTACATATCGGACGAACGTTGCCGGTCGGTCCGCAACGGATCTCTATCAGTTCCTCGAGAGCCTCTATCGGTCTGCGATGGGTATTGCCGATCAGACTGGCCTGCTGCATCGCCAAGAACAACCCCTGGAGTAACGGAGTGAATATCTTGGTGAATATATGGGGATTCGAGTGAGTCCTCGCGACCAATTCGTGCAGGAATCCTCGCGGCAAATTCTGCGACAATACTGGATAGACTAGCGAGGCGGACGGCGTTGGCGGAGTCGCGTTTTCGCAGGTGCCGATCAATCCTTGTAGAACCAGACTCGCGTGCTGAACACACTGGGCGCGTAGAGCCGACAGAACTTCGGAGAGCGGCGGGGTGCTGGATCTCTGTGAGAAGAAAGAATTCTATGTATCGGAACGTCGGAGACTCTGAATTGAGTGAAATCGGGGCGGGAATTCACCTTGGGGTGATTCCTCTCTTCCACCGCGACTCTTGAGTAGCAGTCCAACAAATAAACGAGACTTTTAGGCTGCTGTGACTTCCCGGCAGCAGGTAGCGGCAGCGTGGGTACGGGACAGGAAGGCAGAGTAACGACCGGACTGAGCAGAGGACTGGCTTGACTATTGGGACTATCTTCGCGGTCCGAGTGAGCATCCGACGTTATTTCTCTCAGAGGATCCTCTCCGCGGGAAAACATACAGAGTACTTCCATCAGGGCCTGATTAGCGATGTCGGTAACGTCGACCAGCTCGTGTTCCAGAGAGTTGGCAGCTGTTTGCGGAAGAAATATCGCGCCTTCCGTCGATTCTTTCCAAGATACGCATAGCACACGCGATACTACGGTGTGAATCTGGTCCATAGTCACCTCTGTGCTCGAACTAGTAGTCTGAAATGATTATTTTTATTGTTTTATGCGATTCGGAGAAATTTCGTCCTCGATAACGGAGCGGAAAACCCACCCTAGAGCGAGGAGCTAGTTCTTTGCGATCTGATTCTTCCACCTCCATGTTTTCAATGCCAGAATCAACGTCGACCCCCGAAGTATTGCATTGCTTCTCGCTACTGTCTTCGACCTCCATTGGAGCCTCTGGATGCTGTAGCTGCTGTGTCGGCGGGGACATTTTGGGCCCGGAAGATGATCTAGACGGGCCTGGAGTTCCCGGAGAAATAGATCCAGTACCGCTGTTTGAGCTGTTGGTTGAAACGCTGGTTTTCAACCCGGCGAGACGGGCTAATCGCCGCCGCCTCATCTGCGCAAAATTTTTTTTGGTATTTAGAATGATTATAAAGTCGATGTTAATGGATTCAAAGTGTGTGAGTGTAATCGACGATGAAAAAGCAAAATTGAATAAATAAAGTAGCTCGTAGTTTTCTTTGTTGTCTCTGACGAAGATTCGAGTGACTTGAGTGTTTCGAGTATATACGAACACAGAGATGATGACAAGGTGAAACGAAGTGGGAAAATCCTTTGTTGCAGATTTTTTATTTTCTTTCAACCAGTTCTATATTTACTAGCAGATGTTTACTCGCCAAAAATAGATCATAGTATTAGAATATATTGGGATATCGTAAACAGAAAAGATTTTAGATTCGTCTCTAAACAAATCTGTGTATAAATACTCTTTTATTTTTGTATTTAGAGTGAAAATAAACAAACAAGCATGTGACTGAACTCTAATCTTTGTGATAATTATAGAAACCCTTTATTACACTCCGTTAACAGAATTAAATAGAAGCGTGTTTAGTTGTTTTTTTTTTTCTTGGGGGGGATTTGATATCTTGAATGATATGTTACAACGGAGTGAACGTTCGTCTACTTGTTATGGAGTATTAAGGTCGATAGAATTAGACGAGGTAATACGCGAGTTCTATTGTATGTCCCCTCCTAACCCTACGAATGGCAAACTTTCGAGAGTGTATGCAGAGGCATAAGATCGTGATAATGAAGAAAGGAAAGAAGGGCTTGAATGAATAGAATGTACTCACCTCTTCCTGACTTAATTCGCTCATGGCGATATCTTGTATCGATAAAATGAAAAACTTTCTACCTCTCTCCTAGGCCGATAATCTAATTACTCTACTTATATAAATGTACAAAATCTCTGCTTGGTGTTTCAGTCCGTCTCTTCTATCCGCGTATAAGCTGAGATATGTCAGAAATTCGGACAGTCACTCCACATCTGTTTGCGTTTAGACGGTATTATAGCGATTCCTCACAGCTCACGGGATCAACGTCAATTGTTCAAAACAGCTGAGTCTAGTTACCAAAATATATTAAACTACGCGACATCTGGTGATAATCTCAACCGGATATCCCTTCGCGAAAATTGGACAAGAACGACAAGAATCCGAGTCGTGTAACACGATCAGAGATGGCGCTGGATGGGAAATCTACAAATATGGCTCAAATACATGTATACAGGGTGAGTTATCTCCGGATCTGAACGAGGGGGAGGGGCTTATCACTGCTGATGCTCCGCCCCTTGGCGTATCACAAACTGTCATCAAAATCTAACAATAAGTTTACATGAAGTCGAAATTCAACAATACCTTACTCTACCAGACCAAATATCGACGGCTTAAGGTGAAATGAAAGTCACGTGACCTCGATATGATTTACACTTGGATTTTTCAAACGCTGTTTTCTCAGCCAAAACACATTCGATTGATGTGAAATTGATATCAGTGACGTAGAAAAACTCAATGAAGGGCCTGCCAATCCTGGATTTTCGAAAATCGAGACGTAATAACAGTTTTTAGGCACGATCGTTGAAAACGGAGTGCCTTATACATTCGCCATCGCTAAAAACGTCGGATCGAGTAAAAGATCTGAAATCATGTAGGGAGCACGTTTTGGCACCTGGGTAGTCGTTTTCGAGCATTTTCAAGAGTGGTGTATGTGACCCCCCCATTTCTTGTAAACAAAGTTTTAGCCAAACCACCGAACTGATTTTGATGAAATTTGCAGGACATAGTGTTTTCACCCTGAAGATGTGCAAGTGACTTTGTACACTCGATCCGACTTCCGGTCTAGAAACGGCGGTAGCTAACTTCGTCAATTTTGAAGATAATACAACGAGCTTTGAAATACCGTCTTTTGGTCGGAAAACATAATTTTAGGAATTTTTCGGGATTTTTCCGGCACCCGCGTCTGGGTGCTAAATCTTCCAAGTTTCTTGTAAACAAAGTTTTAGCCAAACCACCGAACCGATTTTGATGAAATTTGCAGGACATAGTGTTTTCACCCTGAAGATGTGCAAGTGACTTTGTATACTCGATCCGACTTCCGGTCCAGAAATGGCGTTCGCTAACTTTGTCAATTTTGAAGATACAACAGCGAGCTTTGAAATACAGCCTCGTGATCACGAATCAAAATTTTGAGAATTTTTGAGGATTTTTCCGGCACCTGCGTCTTACAATTAGTGTCAAATCGTTGAAGTTGCTTGTAAACCCGCCATTTTCCACACCGCTAAACCGATGCTGATGAAATTTGCAGAGGATACTCCTTTCGCCCTGAAGATGTCAGAATTTCATTGTGTACCCGATCCGACTTCCGGTCCAGAAATGGCGTTCGCTAACTTTGTCAATTTTGAAGATACAACAGCGAGCTTTGAAATACAGTCTTCTGATCACAAAGCAAAATTTTGGGAATTTTCGGGGGATTTTGAACACTATTTCAAAACAAACCAGCACTGTGCGATCGTGCCTTACGCAAAAAAGCGATGAGCTTTTTGGCTAAAACCGGCTAGTTTTTAACAATATTGTTCTGTAATCCAAGGAAGTGCTGCCTCTCTTCACGAGGGGCAGCACTTCCTTGGGTTACAGAACAATATTGTTACACTAAATTCTGATTATCTCTTTCGATATTCGAAAATCCACGATTGGCAGGCCCTTCATTCAGTTTTTCTACGTCACTGATATCAATTTCACATCAATCGAATGTGTTTTGGCTGAGAAAATAGCGTTTGAAAATTCCAAGTGTAAATCATATCGAGGTCACGTGACTTTCATTTCACCTTAATTTAAACTTAGATTTTGATAACAGTTTGTGATACGCCAAGGGGCGGAGCATCAGCAATGATAAGCCCCGCCCTGTCGTTCAGACACGGAGATAACTCACCCTGTATCGGCATGCTAGCGAGTTGGCCTCGGTGAGTGGTTGAACCACTCTTTGTAGTCTAAATCGACATTGACGCGCGGGAGATTCAAAGAGTGTTCAACTCAGAACGATCGTAAGGGAAATTTAATTCATAACTAGATAATTAGGCAATTGACTATATAAAAAAACTGTTCTCCCGCAATTTTTAGGATTAGCATATTTCAGAGTTAGCATATATATAGCACATATTTCCCATCTTTTCGTAAACAAGTGACATCACGGTCTGATCGGAGTACAAAGATGGCGGCTGTTTCATAACCTCAAAAGTCATCAGACTGTTCACATCGTTTGCTAAATTCGCCAATTATAGAGTTTCGAAGGGTAAAATACCGTATATGCAATTATTTTTGGCTGTTGATGTCTTTCCGAGAGATAAGTCTCGCAGAATAACGATTCTACATCATTCTACTGCATTTTATTAGGTTACGTTCTGCATTACGCCAGACAGGGGATTGTAAGGGCTCGATTTTTTATAATTGTGTCCGAAAATCATTCCTCTTCCATATTTTCATGCTTGTTTGAATCAATTTCATTGAGAAATATAGTGTTTGTCGATTAAATAAACGATTTAAATTTCGCGCCAACGAGCCACTGACCGCAGAGCCACCATGCGGTGAAAAATGCTGTTATAAACTTTCCGATTTCAGTTAACTCGGGCTTCAGCTGTGTTACTAGCAACATGGCCGGCGAGAAGATAGCTCCAAATTCTCGTAATGTGAAAAATAACGATATTAACAGTGACAGCGGTGATTCAACACTGAATACCGATATCGAGGATGATTTTTTAGACGCGATAGAACACATGCCATGTCCGGAGTTTCAATTTGCCGTAAGTCTGATTACCTTAAACGCGACCCACTGGCGTCGCGTGTATCTTTTACGTCTGTCATTTGGTGTAACGTGTCATAAAAAAAATCAACAATCTCCTATTTTCGATGGTTTGTTTTTCTTATTACTTTATTATCGTTGCAGACATCGACTTGCTACATTTGCAACGGCTATTACGGACCATGTTTCGAGGAACCTGTATGCGCGACTTGTCACGCATTTTTATTCCCAGATGATGTCGGTTTACTCCAAGTTCCCATATTCAGCGAAGTGAGTCTTTCGGAAATAATCGTCATTTCTGTGTCAGTGAGGTAAAAAATTCACGTTCTCTTTTGTGTCCGACAGAAAACTGACGACGAAGATTCAGGCAATGACGAGCCGACGGACCTATTTTACAATCCAGAGCGACGGACGAGTCAGCAACAACAAAATTCTCCTCAAAATCTGAATCCCGTTGTGCCAAATCAAATCGCTGCGATACCGAGCGGAAAGTTGAGCCAGTCTCCGTATATCCCTTTTCAAAATCAGCCAAATTCAAGGTGTAATCATCCAAACGCCTTGGGTTGCGGGTCGGCGGCAGGCTTAGGCCCGCATCAAGGGAACGTTCTGCCTCAGAAGAATCCAAACGTACCAGCGAATCGTCCGGTAGCACAAAATAGCGTAAACAACGATCCAGCTCAGTGCCCATTCCCCGTTAACGCTGTCCACAACCCGACGAATAATCGCAGAAATTCACCTCCGCCAAACCCGAACATTCAGATAGCTGATAATCGGGGCGAGGATGGTGCCGAGGAGGACTTTCCCAGTCCAGAAGACCCGGTCCCGCCCGGAGAGGGAGAAAACTTTCCCAACGTAGCACAGAGCAGACAGTATAGATGGAATTTTTGGATACACGAAGAAATTGGCGAGCCTTCCAGACCCCCGAATTTGTCGGACAGACTGGAGCTGCTCTCGAACCACAAACACATCGAACATGAGAGAATAAACGAGCCCGGTCTGGTGGAAAGGCTTCCGCCAGAAGTCTTGTTCGCGGTATTCTCCCACCTCGACGAAATGAGCTTGTGGTCGGCGAGCAAGGTGTGCAGGAGGTGGTGCGGCCTCCTGTCGACCCACGTTACTCCGCAGCAATGGCAGCAGTACGTCAAGTTGAGGTGGCCTCTGTACAGGCCGATCGGACATGTCGGTAATTGGTACAGAGTCTACGATTATCTGGCTTCTTCGGCTCCCTGCAGAGCTTGTTTGGTACAGACTTCGCTGAGGAACAGACCGCCAAGAATGGAGGAGAACTCATGGAGGAGAAACAGACTGAAGAGCGAATTAAAAAGCCTGAGAATTGATCCGCCGGAGGGAATCGAAGCCACGCCTCTGGACCAAATGTGCTGCCATTGGCAAGCAACCATCACTGGACCGGTCGGCAGTCCCTATGAGGGAGGACTGTTTTATTTATACCTTCAAGTACCTTACAGGTAAATTCAGGAGCTGCTTTCTCCGTGCGTCGTTCTAATCAGATTCGTTAATGCGCCGGTTTTATTTTACAGCTACCCAATGTGTCCTCCGGTGGTCAGATTCCTCACGAAAATTCTACACCCCAACGTCTCAAGGCACGGGGACGTCGGCATCGACTCTATTCATCACAACTGGTCCCTGGCTCTGACGATATCCAAGGTCCTCATAAGCGTTCAGAGCTTGCTAACAGATCCTTATTGCGAGGTGAGGATATGAGGATATAATGCAATAATTCAAGGAAATTTGTCGATAATTTGCTTGTCTCAAGCTTTCATATTGTACTGAATTTTAATTAAAGATTTATCGCATAATTCGCAGGTATGCATGGAGCCGGAATTGGGAGAGATGTATCTGAACGATCGTGAGAGATTTGAGGACGTGGCTAGAGCGTGGACTTGGAGATATGCGATGCACGACGTATTGACCCCTTCGTAATTAGATGATTAGGGAATATATCCGTATGGTAGATATATATCTCGAGTCAATCGTTAAAGATTAATGATCTATGTATAATCGGAGCTAAGAAAAAAGCTTGAAACTGACTGGCAGCATGTTAACTAATATTTTTTCAAAGTATCTCCAATACTTTTATAATTTAGGTATATAAGTAACAAAACAGTAATAATTTCGATTCGCATCCCAAATGAAAATTTTTCGTTACCTTATCATTTCGTTTCAATGAAAAAGAATTTTCATTAATCGTTTCTCTTCATTTCACCGTAATTTTACGACACGGTTTACCTTTTGTGTAAAAAATATCTTCTCTAAAAACGATTATTCTCTCTTGTTATTTCTGCACAAGACTATGGGAATATAGTAGTCTATAAAAATAATGTTACGTGATCGCAGATCAAGAAAATACAATTTACAGGGTCGTTAGGCGCGATATACTTCCAAAGTTCCAACTGTAGTCTAAGTGTTTCAATATTTTCTTTACCCTGATGACGAGAATCAACGATTTGTGAACGTGAGTTAGAAATTACCATGTTGTAACATGTTTATATCCTAATGCCGAGTCTGTGTTATATATCTCGAAATTTTTAGGCGTACCTCCCCATCTATGTACATATTCATCCTCTTTTAACAAAAGCCGCAGAACCATCAAGTGTGATAGTATCTTGTAAGTAACTGGATCATTCTTTTTAGTTGCTCATTTATAAAGCTAATAATTGTGTTCCTCAATAAATAAACGAGGTCATTCAAGCATGTATATCAAACTAAAATACAACTATTCAGTATTCATTACTTGTGCATTACACTCATTAAACCTTTCTACATAACACAGAGACAGTGCTGCTTGAAACTTTTTTGCCAACCAGCTGGAAAGAATAACTTATCAAATGCAAAGGCTCGAACAGGTCAACCAATGGTTTCAATCTCTCCCGCCATCCTATTACCGCTAGGGACAATTTGGTGGCGCCACTTGTACACACGCAAATCATTATTTCTAGTTTATTTTTGTTGATAACAATGATTTTTTTCCATAAAGAACATTTAAAAAAGAATAATTAAATAAACTTAACGTAAAGGATGAAAGAAGATCAGCAGTTGTTGATTACAGTAAAAATGTTTGTTTATTCGATGTAGAACGTTTACTCAAGAAATAAACCGTTGATACAAAATTGTGTCGAAAGTCACGTGACCTCGATATGATTTACACTTGGATTTTTCAAACGCTATTTTCTCAGCCAAAACACATTCGATTGATGTGAAATTGATATCAGTGACGTAGAAAAACTCAATGAAGGGCCTGCCAATCGTGGATTTTCGAAAATCGAGACGTAATAACAGTTTTTTAACAATATTGTTCCGTAATCCAAGGAAGTGCTGTCTCTCTCCACGAGGGGCAGCACCTCCTTGGGTTACAGAACAATATTGTTACACAAAATTCTGATTATGTCTTTCGATATTCGAAAATCCACGATTGGCAGGCCCTTCGTTAAGTTTTTCTACGTCACTGATATCAATTTCACATCAATCGAATGTGTTTTGGCTGAGAAAATAGCGTTTGAAAATTCCAAGTGTAAATCATATCGAGGTCACGTGACTTTCATTTCACCTTAATTATATCGTGGTTGAAAATTCTGGGGAAGGAGAATTCGAGGGAGTATCGAGTATCGATCCGTTTACATCTCAATCGTAATCGATGTCACATACACCGGCGCTTGACTGTGGCCCCTGCAGCTTTTGCAGGCTGTAGAGTGTCTGTGAGTGTGTGACACCACGCATCACCGAGTGTCTGCACGCACGGGGGCAAAGCAATCAACTGCATTTTCACCCCGTTTAATTCTGCAGCCACTGACTCTTTGAGATCCTGTACACATTGCATACACGTAGGTATAAATTTACCGACAAGCTCACTATACAATCAATGGTGCAGCCAACAGCGCAGATCGTGGGGCAAGCGGCCCCCTTCCAGTATGTAATTTCTTGTCCTTTTAATCACACGCCCTCTTGCACATTCTAAACGAACGCGTGTTCGCGCTTACGGTTCGTCTGGTTCAACCTCGGACTTCTCGACGACATTGATTCGCCGATATATTTGCAACCTCATTAGATGATTGACGAATCCAGTTACCGGTAGCTATGTAAGATCTTTTCAATAATTCAATAAATTTGTGGCCGTTCCATTTTTGTCTCACAACAATACTGTGGAAACTGAGGTTATGACCGACAGTCTCAATGCATCGTATTTCCGGTTCTCATCAGTCATAATCTACGGAACGATGTCCTGTACGTTCGTGAAGCATTATTTTGACGGAATACTGAAAACTGAAGAGTATATTAACGAGCAGCGTCGAGACCCGCATACCCATAGGCACAGAGAGGAGCGGAGGAATTGCAACTCGAGAACGTACAAAAGGACTCGCTCATAGGTCTCCACCGTAAACGATTCATGAGATGCGCCCTCATGTAATCTGAGAGCGAAGAGGCGTGCGAGTACACCTCGTAACTATAACGCTGGGATTTTACAAAATATATACACTCTCTGTACAAAGTACAACCTACTTCAGGTGAATACTCGGCGTGGTGCAAGGTTTCCTCAGTTTACGTTGGGACATATGTAAGAACACTCGTTATTTTAACACGGGGTTCCGTCCCGCGGTTAATAGCCACAAGAAACGAGGAAAAAAGGACGTTAGCATTACCGTTCCTTTATAATCGGACTGGTGCAGGTCCGGAATAATTCGCAGTCTAACGTAAATGGCGGGAATATTGTATCCCTGATGCAGAAGACTGCTCTGCATAATCCACGTAGCACAGATCCTAATGTCGATATTTTAGAATGTGAACCATAAGTAACAGCCGATTTTCCAGTGTTGACTGAGGATTTTCGTGAACTCTGTGTCAGTGTATGGACTTTGACAAAAGACTGACAACGTGTTCAGCAGTCAACGTTGAAGGATCCACAGTGGGTGTACTATTTGGATTAGGAAACGCGTCTAAAAAATTGTGTGGAAATAATAATGAGTGTAGAAACGAGTACTAATCACAGAAACAACTCCATGGATATCAAAGTGACGCGTGTTTCTTGTCTTTCAGAAGATTCATGTGCGTAGAAAACCCTGTTTCTTCCTCTTCGATTCGTTATATATCTGAAATATTTCGAACTACATGAAGAATACGAGAAACGTTTGTAGATCGGACTAGATTTTCTCCTCACAGCATTTTATACCGCCGAAAGTGATTTATCGGGGTATAATAAAATGGTAATAAAAGGGTGAAGATAAAATATCTCGCAAACGAAAAGGAGTATGATCTCCAGCGGATGGAGTAAATTAGGTTTATAAAAAACGTTGTCCGAGAAAAATATACATATCGTTATAAACTCACGTGGGTATTGTGTTGTATGTTACTACTATATAGCTATCCCACCCAGTGACTCATCCCTATTGCGCACTGCAAGAGTTGTTAATTTCATTTTATCTCTTCTTTTCGCTTTTGTACATCAGAAGATGCGGACTAAAATTTACTGTCTTTATGGCCAAAGGTGAACCACAGAGCCCAACGCAGTAAAAACAAACGATACTCCTTCCATCGTCCCACATCGTATCGAGATCAACTATGACCTGAATCCTCCCAACTCAACAATGCGCGGCCGTGATGATGATACGACTCAGGCTACTGTGACTCGAATTCTTCTTGAGACTCCTGCTCTTCATACTAATATACGTACTAGATGTAACCATTTCTACGTATGTTTCTAACAAAGCTGTCAGTTAGACATGACTGTTGATGAAAATAAAAAACATTCAAGACCTTGCAATGATTCGAATTTTGAAACCTCTTCTGTGATGCAACGATACCATCCAGTCTCCACCCTGTGAATGATTGTATCGGTGTTCGATTTTCGGTGACCACGTGCTCGCATCAACACCCTGTACGGTGACACAGGGACACAGAGAGACGGGACACGAGACACGGTGAGACTCATCTCGTTTCCCTACTCCTGCACAAGTCGGGCGAGAGAAGGCCTCGGTCCGAACTCCAAAGGAGTGTGTAAGAGAGACGCTAGTGTCGGCCACACACGTTGTAGGCACGCTGGATGAACGAAGAGACGCTGCAGTGCGACGAGGACGAGCGTACAGGCGAGGGATGGCGCGGGGTAGGGCGCCGGAGGCCCTGTGCTGGACCACCCACCTTGATGCTGGGCTGCTCTCCATCCACCAGAGAGTCTTGCCTCTTGACGTTGCTGCTCCTAGCGCTGGGAGATATCCCCGGACGAATGGACCATCCGCCGGGACTGAAGACCGACTCGACGATCTCCCCGTGTACCGGGTACTACTTGCGCGCTAATTACGCGTCGTATACCGCGCACCGATACCCGGAGCTAGTAGAACCTAGGGGCTGAGTTCGGAGAAAATCTACCTACCCGGAAGACCGTTCGATCCTGGGACGATGAAGGAGTTGGATCTCCTCAAATGAGGACGACCGTTCGCGTTAGCCTCCAGCCGGATAAACGAGGACGGGAAATTATCTTTATCTCAGTATTGTTTATGCCTTTGTCGTTATTATTGTCAGGAAAGATATTTCTCCTGTTATTCAACAAGTGGTCAAGTATATGTTGAGACTCTGTCTTACAACGGGATGTGTGTTTTCTCTGGAAAGCCTCGAAGCAAGACCCAATTAATCGAGGAACGACGACACGTGGATCGAGTCGATCCATTATTCTTACAAGGGAATGCGAAGCACACCGTAAAGCTCCCCTACCAAGAACGTCTGCGTACTTCGACCCCACCTAATTTACCCTAATCCACCGTTCAAAACTGGAACTATACCTACCTACTTCGAGGCGATCGCGCCCAGGGCGACGCTCAGACGAAAGCCAAACGGTCCAGACCGACGTGTGTGGCCGATTGGAGCGCAGGGTGGATCCTTCTGCGCCCGGAACTCGGCTCCCGGTTCTCAACAACAACAACAATGAGCGAGGGATAATGTGACGCAAAAAAGTTTTGCCATCATTTTATTTTAACCCCCATAACATTCATAGCTGGCTCTCTTTTTATCGAAGAGAAGTATTTTGTTCTTTTCTTTTCTTCCCATTTTTTATTTCAATTAAATACTTTACTTATTCTTATATATTTATTATTATCGTCTTTGTTGTACAGTTGCAGTCGTTGAAAAATTCGTTATATTTTAATGATAATTAGGCCGTTTAAACTGTCTTGCGACTGATTCTAAGGCAATACATTAGAAAAAAAACAATATTGTTTTATAGAGATCTGTGAAAACCTATACGAATATTGGTACAAATGATCGGTATAGTTATATTGAGGGTTTCTTTTTGTTCTTGTTTTGCGTTTGATTTTCATTTCTTCTTATAAACAAATAGCAACTGCGAAGTTCTCTTAATTTTAGTTTCATCTATTTACACACACGAGCGGATAGTAATTATCACTCGTAAATCACTCGATACATAAATTAAATTATTATAAAATAATTATTTAAAACTCTATGATACACTTATTAATTTACATTGTAGAAAAAAAAATTCTGCCCTAGTTGAGTCTGAAGCTTCGACCTTGCTCAGGTTTCTGATATTCTCTTGTAATTCTCTGTCTTTTTTTTGTCGTATTCGCGTACGCCGCAAGATCCTTTCTCTACGTCAAACTCTCTTCTTAATTTTCAAGTATTTTTTTTAATTTCTTTTTTTTTTCCATTTTGCATGTAGCCATAAATTATCATCAGCTTCATCGTATACTATTCGTCTTCAAACATCTGGCGGTGAGCCTCGGCTCGTCCCATCGTCTTGCTAAACGCACTAACTGGTAATATTTTGAGTCTTTGGTCTTCACTCGCGGAATACTGTTTGAAAAATTGTTCCTCTTTCTGCCAGCATTCGGTCGTCTGTAACATAGAAAAACGAACAACATATTCGAGTTACTCAAAATACAAAAGCCGGTATAGACCCCACGACGTGTGGCTAGCCCCTGAATCCGATCATGCTCGGTGGTCTCGGAGGCCAGATATTACGTCACTTCACTCTCACCTATGCAAATTACGAACCGGTAGAATTCCACGAAAAGTATAATTAACGGTTTTTTCAAACGACAACTTTATTTCCATCTAAAGGTCACAGATATTTTGTATTCACGGCTAAACTTTAGCTGGCAGCTTTGTGAATTGAGTCGAATGTGTCTCACTCCTGTATATAGTGTGTAAAGTGTGGTCGACGGAGTTTGAAAATTAACTGATTATGCACGGGAGGTAAGATTCGGCACGGTGCACCTTATTCGCTAAGTCGGTGGCTGCAAGGGAACGAAAAAAGGACTTGGCTACGTAACATGTGAGAATAAACCAGCCACACACAGCTATATGCACGATCACTTCTGCACTGCGGTTAGGTCTAAATTACATTCGCCAAGCTCTGTCACCACAGTTTCTCTTTCTCCTTCTCTCACTCTCACAGAATGAACGAGAGGGTACCGAAAATTTAACGTGCGATATGACGAGCTGGAAGAGATTACAGCAACCGCAGCAGGGATTTAAATGTCACGAGGAATGAGGGACACGCATCCTATTCGCCAAATTGTGTTAAGCCTCTTTACCACGCGTGTAATCCTCGGCTCTGAAATTAGTTGGTCGTTTAGATCAAATTGGATGGCTTCCAATTCTTGCACAGAATTTTGCGAGATGTTGGCTCTTTCACTCCCAAGCAAACACCTGGCCACGAAGGGTTCTGGTGTTTGAATAATATCTGCAAGGGAGATGTTATCTGACCAAAGATGATCCCGCTGCAGTACCCGTAGAGTATTGTTCGAGAAGGGGTTCATCTTTTCTTAGAATAAAGAAAGAGGCAGTTGGAGAAAAAGAAAGAAACTAAGAACACTAAAAGAAAGAAGAGTTCTTGGTCCGGGAGCAGGTGTCCTACCGGAAAGAGCGAATTAGAGAAAAAGGAGTGCAGCACCACGAGAGCCAAAATACGAACAGGAAGTCGAACTCGAGGTTGGGGCACGCGGCTGCAGTAGGGCTGCTTTTCGAAAGCTGGTCAAAACTTAATCAGCTCCGTGTGAGGCGCGATTTGAACGAGAAAACCCAGAAGCTACCTCTCTTCGGCCCACGTCCGCCACACATACAGAGGCGTATTATTACCGCGGTCGTACAGCTTACGACCGGGGTCCTCGTATTCGAGGTAGTGAAACGCGGACTAAACCCTTCCCACACGGACGAACACACGCGGGCGGACGCAATATACTTATTTCCGTCCGTTCTCTGGTCGTCAAGATTTCTCCGCAGCGTTTTTAATCCGTGGATCTGCGCTGGTGATTTATGTCGCTCGTCTCTCGCTACGACTACGCCAGCCATTACGCCTAGACGCCTTCGCGGCGAGTTCTCGCGCGAGATCTCCGCTTTGCGTTTACGACTTTTCAAAATGTCCCCATGTGACGATTGAGCTCAGAAGTTCTTTTGCTCGCGAGTCACGTCCGGGCGGAATTATGACTGCTGCAAATCCCTTTCCAAAAGACTCGGAGAATCATTCAACTCTCACCAAAGGACAGACTTTTTTCTCGGCTCTATTTTAGTCCCATAATAGACAGAAATTTTAACGCCGATTTTTACTACTGGCTGATAAATATTTTAGACCGAGGGAACGGCTATACCCGATCGCGTCGTTAAACCGAGCCGTAAACACCACCCGCGTTAAAAAGAAAGATAATCAATCTTCCAGGCCTACGTTCTCTTTCGGATCGACCTAACGGCCAGTTATTCTACTGGTTACACTTTTCAAGCTAATTTTTATACCGGATCCTCGCTAAAATCACCTCATTATCTGGCGAGCAGAGCTAGCAGAAGGGTCCACATCAAGGTCAACGTCGTCCGGTTGACCAGCGTCGATTCACCGGTGCCGCGACTATTCGCCTTATTCCTCGGTGGCTCGGGAGGATGGTGATGAATCTTGCCAAAACATAGCCAGTTCATATTGCGATGAATACCTTTGCAGTCGTAGTCTTCGGCACCGTCGCAAATGCACGTGTTCAGTTTAGCCGCTTTCTCCTGACGCCTGAGGATGTCTATCGAGTTACGACACCTGGGAATCAAACGCGAACACTCTGTTATCGGATCCTCAAACATCAATTGACAGAGTAGATTCTGTGCTAACAAAAAACCAATTGATTACCTGTGAGTGCATTTCTTTCCGTGAAACATGCTCTTGCAATAATGATTGTAGTACTCAAGAGCGGTTGAGCAGAGGGCATCAGCGTTGCAGATCCACGTTGCCATTCGGCAAGATACCCTCGTGTTGTTCATCTGCATCATGACCGATGGCCTGCAGACCTCGACCCCTTGTTTTGACTGTATGCAGAGATGATCATCCGGGGCACAGTCGCACTGAAAGTGAACATTGGGGAGATTGGAGTAATCGGAAGCCGAAGAATGTCCACTGCTAGTGGTCCCATTATCTGAGAAGCTAGCCTATTGTGAAGTAATGTGACGTGAAACCACCGACTTACGGTCATGAGTTCTTTGCCCTCGTCGGTACTGGTGAGGGCGACCAGAGCGTGAAGACATATCTCGGGACATGCACCAACGGCACCTCTCAATACGGAGGAACATCTGGTCAGGTATTGCTGGAGAGCCATTCCGCACCCGGATCTGTAAGCGCAACGGAGCCTGGCATCCTCACAGCTCATTACAGCTAAAGTACTGGTAGTACAGACGGTCAATAAGATCAGGGTGACCACAGCGGTATCCAGCCTTTCCACGCCACGAAACATATCTTTAAAGAAAATATAAGAATATTCGTTATTTTATCACATCGTGTCTTCAGCATGAGAAGAGATGTAAACATTAAAAACGATCGTTAAAGTTTGTTAGTGGATATTCGCTGAAAATTATACCCTCGTTAAAATACATCCTTATAACTTTGAGGATATAGAAGCAGAATTTCGGTTAACAGAGAGTGATCACAGTATTTTTTTCTTCACATTGCAAGGCACTTACTTCCGATTTTCGCTATTGTTACATTTAAGAGTATGGGAACGTCAGATACTTTCGCGACACTCGCAGCGAATGTCTTTGAAGTTTATAGCAAAACACAGTGGGCGAATTAAATTCCCCCGGTAATTTATAGACGTTACATCATATAGAGATTGCGGTTAACTTTATTAAAAGAGACTCAGCGAAGCTACGTGTTTCGCGGCACGAACTCAGACTCGCCTCTTATGATAATGAGGTACCTCGATGAGCCGCACGCGTGTCTCTTATCACGTTGTGCAAATATGTAACATATGCGACAACGTGCATCACAGTTTCATCTTGTTGACAAGTTTTTTGCAACGTTCCATTCACTCGAAGTTACGAAATTTCGAAAACTTGCATTTTTAATGAAATCGAAACTGCAAATCGCGTCAGACGAAAAAATAGCCATTTGATGGCCACCACAGTGACCGGTAAAAAAGTACCGTCTATTTCTCTACCATTCCACTTTCCAAGAGAATCATAGACATTGAGTTATTCACGGTCAACGAATCCGTTCTTAGCTCGTTTACTTGACCGAGTCTCTTTCTGCATCACATACTTATCGATAGTCTAGGTCATCGATCGATTGACAGCTGTCAGTTGAAAGTGAGTATAATATAAGTACGCGGTAACGTATATTTAGCATCTGTCTGTGTGTATCTCGTCTATTTAATCAACTATCACGGTCATGACGAGACGGAGCGTTTGCGATTTATGACAGACGATGATCCGTGCTTGACGTAAACGCAGATAATTATCGCTATCAACCGCGTTTACACGTCACGGGTCGCGCGGTGCGTGTGTCCATCATGCTCAGGGCTCGGGGTTTGCGTGCACCGTTCGGTTGACTGGTCGCGCTCTAATTTTCTCGTCGGTTGATTACGGACGTTTTTGCCGTAGGGGGAGGTTAATCTGGTCACTGTGCCCTCTCAGTCGACACAGATGTAATCTCCAGTTCTTTGTTGCAAACCGAAACTCGATACTCGAACGGCTGCAGAGACGCTGCACGTTGATCCGTTTGGTCCCCCCTTTCGTGTACGTACATGGATTCAGATTTGTGGCGCATGGATAACAAGTCTTATCAAATTGGAGAGGCGGCTCCTGGCTCCTTCGGCAGAGATGCTCAGGCGTGGCAGTTCTGTGGTCTCACAAAGCACCGCGGCACTCGAAAAGGAGAGAGAGAGAGAGTTGAACGCTAAAAATACGTCATCCACGAATAGAAGGAAGGCTGGTAGGCGAACGGTCGTAGTTGGGTAGAGGAGTAGTCTTTGTTGTCAGGGTTTTGAATAATGTAGAAAAATTCAAATAAACCCAGACCGTACGTCTTTGCTGGGTTCATTTATCAGTCCCTGCGCTGAAGATAGATCCCGCACAACACCGTATAGAAACGTTACGAGGGTCAGGGGTTGTAATTATCTCATATTCTTCGGTTCATTTAGTCGGAGAAACGTCGCCCGCGACAGAGTTTGAATATGCCATGGTTAAAAAATACGTCGAAGTTAGAGATGTCATAAATATAGTCAGCCTGACACACGAACCCAACGGTTCACGCTTCGTTGAAAGATTTTCAACCTACCATCGGAGAATGTTAATGAATTCAAACGCAATGAAGCGACTACAACGAAATTGGCTGATCCAAAAATTCATAAACGCCTTCAAGACAGAGATGATCATTTTCCTACGCCTTTTTCAAACTCTCATTGAGTCCTAGTAGTAATAAACAATAAGACTGAACAACGAACGGCTTGAAAAGTGCTTGAAGTCACTTAGTGAAAGCTAAATTGGTCATTAGCGTCATCTTCGAGGGAGTTAGTGGGTGGAATAAATATTCGTGATGTACTTAGTGGTTTTATCCGACTGACATCGCTGTGTAAACAAATCTGAGCCTTAAGTGTTGAATCCTGAACAAATGGAAGTAGGTTCATCGGAGTAGAGTATTTTTTTTTTTTTTTTGTTCTCTCGCCTTTTTGTTGCTGTAATTCACCCGCTTAAAATCTTCAAGAGAAATGAGGAAAGCCCATTTTCTCTATCGTCTTAGTAAAACAAATAAACGAATACCAATAACGAGAACAGGGTTCGGTGCAGAGGCCAGACACTCAGATGTCTGAGCACGAAACTGAACGATTTTTATTTTGGTTAGCCACGTGTCCGATGGACCACATGGTGAGCTAAGGTTTCCTCTCTTCTTCGTATATAGCCAGCTCCACCAGTCCCAGTCAAATAAGACTGGCCCACTTTTTGGTCCTGTTAAGGACTTCCAGTTCCTTCAGTCAAGTTTCAACCAAACAGTGGGGTGGGGCCCCAGGTGGATCAAATAACCGTTTCTTTATTTTCCATTCTAATCATGCTCTGCGTTCGAATCTTTGTCCTCCCCGATATATCAAGGATCGTTCTCTCAGAGAATTTTCCGCACCAAACATTTTGCAGATCGTTAATTGCTCTCTGTATACTCAAGCGGTAACAAGTTTTAAACCGCTGATTATATACGTTCCAAAAAAAAAAAGAAAACATATAAGAAGAAAGAAACGGAAGAGAAGATTGATGGCCCGGGGAAGGGAGGTCGAGTCAAACAATGGCAACAAAACAAGTGTTGCCTTTGCGTTATAACGAAGAAGAGGGCGAGTTGGAGATCACTGGAACTTTGGTGCCGACCATCTGTCCCTCGTTGCCACGTCTGTGCCGTCCTGGTGGGTCGAGTCCGAGGGGCACGAAGGTCCGGCAGGTCCACGGACCCCGAGAAGTTTCTCAACGTCGCTTATTCGGTAAGACCCAACTTCGGCGGCGGACCGCGAAGGGCCGAGTCGAGGAATCATTTCGATGCCGCTAATTCGTCGGATTACAGCCGCAGAGATTCGCGGAGTGAGAAGTCGTCGGAATATCCCTCCGTTCATCCAAGTTCTGACGTGGCTGCACTTTCGAGTGGCCAGGTCGAGTGTTTTACAATATTTGAGGAAGTCGTTAGCGCCGTGTAAATATTAGCTCTCAGTGAGTAAAGCGAGTCGAGTAAAGAACCCAGGACCGGAGTAGAGGGAGTAACACGGGGTACCCTGGATGGTGGAAGGAGGAATTAGCTACTCGACTAACTACTCGAGCGGTGATGAATCTCATTGGGACGCAAACAAATCGTTTCGTTCGTCTGTTTGTCTTGCCGACCCCTCAGACGCCACCGACGACCGTAGAGGCTGCGGTCTGCACGCGTGACGACGCCTCCTGGCACGCGGCCAGCCAAAGAAGTCGTCTCAGCCTGTCTTCCGCACCTGACTAATTTTTCTCGACATTTTTTTTCACAAACTCTCAGTGTACCCCTTGAGCGAACGCTTTTTATACACTGTTTGAAAGTTTCAACGGCCCGAAGTCACATCTCTTACAACGACGTAATAAATATAGTTTCTTCGAGACTTGAGTCGACCGCCGCAGCGAAACCGCAATAAACGAGATATTTCACTGGCAATTGAACGGCTTTATAAATACCATTAATTAATCGTCACGTGGAGAAATATCCGCGATTTCCTTCAGACATTAACAAAGCGGTCGTTGTGTTCAGCTCATAAACGCCGAGACATAGAAGCAGAGTATTAATCACACAATCTCTGAGAGAGCCTCTTCAAAGATGTCTCCGCCAAGATTCTCCGCCCTGCAGCAGCGGTACAAAGTACAAAGTACAAAGAGGCGTCTGTCGGATTGCGAGTCAAGGTCGAAGAACGTCTCGTCTTCCCGTCGGAGTTGCTTAACCCCAAGATATTGCGATTCTAAGTCTGCACCAGCGTCCGTTAATTGTCTCCTAATGCGGCAAAAAATTAAGAGAACAAGTTCACGGTGGATATAATTCCTCGTCAGGGAATATATTTACACAAAAAACCATAAATGAGGCATATATGTTTTTTCTTCTTCTTCGTGAAGGGATTTTTATCTCTAGTCACGCCAGCAGGGGCTTACCACCGTCTATCCCTAACCCCCGCAGCATCCTACCGGCTGTGAAGCGGCGGAGAACTGACGAAGGAAGGCAACATGGCCGCACCAAACAGACGAGACGACCTCGGGCTTTATTATTAAAAACAGATGGCGCCGCGTCTTAGAGTCAACGTGAAGGATTATCAGCCCCTACTACCGGCTTTGGACCAGCTACCATCGGGAGGAAACGTCCTTTGGGGGAAAGGAATGACTCAAACGTTCGGGGATATTTTGGACTAGTTCTAAAGCAACAAGTGCTGCACATCGTGAGAAGTAATTGTACGGAACTTGCAGTCGCAACGTCATTTCCGGGAAGGCCTAGACACGTGACCATTAGTGCGTACGAGACTCTTCCATGTGGATGTGACGAGGAGGAACTCGTTCCTAGAAGAGTATTCCGTGTGTCCTTACGTTTTTGTTGTATAAATAATGAGCGAAGGTCTCGACTATTCATTAGCTCATTGCTTACAATCGTCAATTCAGTCCGACGCATATAAAGATCAAGTTGTATAAATGATTGCGGTTTCTCGTCGGCCCGCTTTTTTCCCAGTCTCAACTTCGTGCTTTATTGAGGCGGGTAATGGATTCGGTGACGTTCCGATCGCTAATAATCAGCTGCCTTCCTTGTCGGCGGAAGAGCTGAGAAGAGAACCTGCGGTCCTCAAGCGGTATATCCGCTCGTCCTCACCCTCGCCTCTCTCGCAGGAACCAGTTACCTACTCCGCAAAGACTCGCGAGGAAACGTAAACACACGAGGCGTGGGCGGACATCCGCGTCGAGATTGAATCTGGATGGTAACGACCTCATACCTCGACCGTTGATTACCTCCCTTTTTCATAACGTCATTCTGTAAGAGTCGCGCCCACACGGTACACGAATGCACACCCAGCCAGATCCAATCTTCGGACAAAGTACCCGTCAACGTAACTTCTGCACTGCAGAGCGAACTGAGAATAAAACCGCGAGTGTTACCATCGGTAATTTATCGCGGTTTGATTCCGTCGCTCTCGAAGTGCGAGTGGTACGAACCAAGACAAGGTGAACAGTTGTACTTTGGCGAAGGATGCCCAGGAAGCTGCAGGGGTATAAGTTATGTCTCAAGTACCCGAAGAGCTGTCACGAGTCACGAGTCACGAGTCGGGGAGTCACGGAACTGCATCTCCTCTACGGTTATGTACAACCCGAGAGAGTGAGTCTGGACGTAAGTTACTCGGAGATGTGGATCAAGTTCATTAGCACAGGAACACATAAATTTATCTCGATTCTCGCCCGTCGCTCGACTCCGGGCTAACGAGCGCACGGACACTGCGTCTCTCTTTCTGTACTTGGTCGTCTTCCTCCATTCTCTCAGCTCCTCTCGAGTCCCCTTCGTAGACAACGACGGATTTATCTGGAATTTTCAAACCGACGTGGGGGGAATGAGTCGCGTCTGAGGTGACGACTACTTTTATTTTATTCCGTGAATTTCAATATAAAGGTAATCCGGAAGAGTGTCGAATTTCTGACCGTTTAACCCCTCGCGGTTAATATCTTCAAGTTACACCGCTACCACGTCAACGTATAATACACCCCGTGTTGGGGACGTTAACGGATGGATGAACGCTGTGCAAGATCCGGTTTCGTAATGGACCGTAATCTTGTACCGGACCGAGAATTGCGACTGGTATATTCGCATTCGGTAAATTAAACCCCATTCAACATCTTTGCGAGCCGAAGAGCAACGTTTTGTAAATGAGAGAAAAAAGGTCGGATGTTGATTGTACGACGAGATGATCATTGTCCGGATGACGTTTAATTTTGCTGTGTGATTTCATGCATCAGAGACCTTGATAGATACGTGTCGTGGTTTTTGATACGGCACAATTCAAAATGTCGTTTATGATCGACGCACTAGAAGAATTTTAATCCTTCATTGACGTCACGATTCAGAATTATTAAATTGATATCTAGTCTAGTCTCATTAATATTCCTGCGATCCTCGACTCGTTACGACACAGTTATTTATTCGATCATATTAACAAATTATGCAAATCAGTTTGAACAGTTGATTGGCTCGTATCCGTCGATCTAACAGCGATATCGATGTTACAACAATTGTGTTGACTCTTTTCAATTTTGTCTCTACGAATGGCATTTCGTTTCCCAATTGCCATACACCAATTCCATTCACTCATTAGTGAATTAAACGTCTTCAAACACCGCAAGAGTCGATTGAGTAAAGCACGTGTCGACCCAAAGAGACAAGCGGTGCTTCAGGTTCACAATTAGTGTTTGGTAAACATGCCCAATTAAACGTGAATACCTGAATACCAATTGTTTGTACAACAATTTAAAAACGTGTTATTGTGTTTACATACGAGATTTAAGTTTAACGGTTTTACGTTTTTGAATATCGTGTTCCTTACCTCGTGTTATGTTCTTCTATTTTTCGCTATCACATCGTTTTCCTCATACACTGTTCACAAACGTTACACCATCACTGTACCAATATCAGTGTAAAGTTATATTGTGATTCAACGATATCTTCAAACTTTGACCACGAGTTTTCTCCCGCGTCGTTGGTCAAGGTCGAACTGTTTAACTGCGTTGATATTCAAATGCTCGATGGGGTTACAGGACCTCAGACAGTTTGCGCGGGAATGTTTAAAAGCGTAAAGCTCGCAGGGTTCAAGACGCACAAAACGTGAGGAGAAAAATCTTCCGTGCGTACTCCACCGCGGACTCTGACGGACTAGATTGAGTTGTGAGTTGATGTCGGGTCTCGAGTCGAGGCCTCCTCGTACCTCCTCGTCCCCCGCCATTCCGCCCGCAGGAGTCCATGGGCCCCAACCTGTGGCCCTTGCCTGATTGAGATACCAGCGCTTGGGCCCTGAGCCCACCCGCCTCTCCGCCTTTGGACGAAGCTCTCTCTCCTCTTATCCCCTCATTTCCCTCCACTTTTGGAGGGAACGGGGGCCCCGGGGTTCTCAGTTTTATTTTTCAACATCTTAGGCTCAATCTTCTACCCACCGGCAGGTGGAGCTGACTGTTATTATTTATTCTTGTTCTTCGCAGCTTTGTCAAGGCACAATTATTATTAACATGGTAAATTTATCTCTTGGTGACAGTTTTTTATTTATTTAATTTATTTTCAGCGCCGTTGTACCATGCGCGTGCTTCGTGAAAGTTATTTTCAAACGTCATCTGGACCTCGTACGGAACCGAGTCCGTTGACACTGCTGATAGGTATACAAAGATCTAGTGAACGAAATACCTAACACGAAAATGCCTCGGGCTAGACGTGGTGAACTGACTCGGAAACTGATAAACTGGTTCGATCACTCGTAGAGGGGAATCAGGATCGATTTGTTCACGACATTCAGAAGAATTCAATATCGTGTGATTTGGCCAAGAGTCAACTCGGCGATGGGCAGCCATTAGAAATAATCAGAGTCTTGTGGCTAGCTGTAAATCATCGTGAAGGAAGATAGATAATTGCTGAATATATTTATCGAGGTTCCAACTGTTTCCACACTGGATGGTTTTGAATTATTCAAACATGGAAGATCTCAGGTTGAAACTGTTTACCTGGTTTAGCTCCTCGACGCGTTAGAGTATCAAGTAAATATCAAGATTGACAGAAAAATCTCCAATCTCTTCTCCTTGATCGCATCCCTAACGGAGTCAAGGCTTAACTAGTCTTTTATTTTTCTAGTATCAAGTTACGCCCAAGAGATACGATATAGGATAATATAATATGCGTAAGAGTATGAAGTGTCCTACAGAGATTAGAAAAAGTCTGACAGTTTTCCTCCGTGACGTGCATCTATGTACACAGCTACTGTGGGATTTTGAGGAAAATAACGTTTTCGTCTCGCGCCTCAATGTACACAAGCTGAGAACCCCTTGGAAGGGACTATTCTATCTCTTTTTGGTAGGGCGCTTGAGCCTTCGGCAGGACAATGGTCCCAGGCCCAGGCCCAGGCCCAGACCCAACCCGACGAAGCTGAAGCGAAACGAACCTCATCTTGCCAGAAGAACCAGGACCGAGTGTAGGAGAGCATAGAACGAAGTAGTCGAGAGTTGTGGTGGTGGTTCGGGAGGAGGAGAGAGAGCGAGCGAGAGGGAGACGAAAGATAAATAAAAGATACGAAGATGGAAAAACAAGAAGCAAAACGTCCAGGCGAAGGTGTCCTAAGCAAACCGCGGCACGCGCATCCTAAAGCCAACGATCAAATATTCTCTCAGAGAAACGGGTGCAGAAGAAGCACAAACTTCTTTTGGCACCGCGTTTCTAGTCTGCGAAAAGTTTCGCTTTTCATCGATGATATCAAACGCCTCGAGAATGGAAGAGCAAAAAATGTCGACCACTAATTAACGACCTGGTGTCAGCTGCGTGTGAGATATTCGAGAAGAGAGAGAGAAAGAGAAGGGGAAGAACGCGTCGAACAAGTAATCGTTAAATCTTCATTGGGGGTGAAAGGAATTGAGAGATAAAAATTACAAGTACTGATGGACCGGATGAGATATTTATTTTTAGATAAGATACGTCGAGATTTCCTGAACGCGTTATTCGGTATCAACGCGATCACGGTCGCGTCCAACTGACTTGACACTATTATAGGCATCGGATAACACGATTTGTCGATTCATTCGATACCCTCGACGCGTTTCATCCCAGATAAAACGCGTCCGTATATTCAGTGTTCAGCTTAATCTAAAGCATCTGCAGTCCCTGCGATGGCGTAGGCGTATCAAATGTCCGATTCGATTTGCTCGACGTGATAAAGGCTATAGTAGCGGTAAAGAACCACCCTGCACTGTCATCGTAATCGTTAACATTGCTAGAATTATTATCAAGCTATGTACATACCCGTATTTACACACCCGGAACTATCGAGGTGACAATTACCGAGCCACGGTGATGCACAGGATGCTAGTGTGCCTTTTTTCGTCTCAAGCCTCTCTCGTACAGCGAAGCAGTAGACAGGAGTGTGATAAAATAAAAGTAATGTTACGAGTGAAGTCAGTCTTGTCTCTCGTTTTATTTATTTTCACGCCTCTTTCATCCCCGCACGTAGTTATACCTACACTGGCGTTTCTGGTTTTCCTCGAACCATCGAAAGCCGTTTTATTCCCAAGTCATAGACAGCTGCGAGGGACGCTTAAGGTAAATGGCCCGGTTCCTGACCCCATGGTCGTTTTCTTTTTTTATTCTACAAGGTCACGTTCGGTCGATGGAAATTGGTTATGAAAGAGGAAAACTAAAACATTTGGTAGACGCTGTGGTGCAAAGTCTAATGTAAAAACGCATCATTGATGACGAAAAGTGAATGCGAAGTAGGACATGCAGCTAGAAAGGATTAAATAAGCTTTGATGCAGTTTCTGACTCCTCATAGACGTTTACTTTGTTGAAACAAAGACACTCGACTTGTTCAATACAAATTCTTGTTGCATTTATGTGGATTCAAAGTCCTCATCTATGTTTCTAATGTCAGAAACCGCGCCGTTTTTACCTTCCATCGACTACTTACGATGCTGCTCTCGGTGCCTCTGGTTCAGGGTGCAGTATGCAGTCTTAGGCAACGTCGATAAATCACTCAATGACTATAGTTACGATTGGCGTGCTCCGATTTGCTAAGCGATTCAAATGAGACGGGAACCCCGATGCAACATGCTCACTGCATCCTCAATCGCGCCAGTCTACGGGCATGCAGGCATTTTCATATTGTCCTCAGGCTCGTTATTCTGAAGGGTTTGAGTTTGGGACTGGGATTTGATCAAACTGCCACTACGTGACTCTGGTTGGATGATAATTACATTCAACCAGGCACGTGTGTCAATTAGACGATGGACGCGAAGTGGATGATCATGCAGACGGTGAAGTGAGGGAGACCAACTTCCGGCGACAGTTTTACTGCCCGACGGTTACGGGACCTTCAGAATCTATTCAAATGTCCAGCTTTCAGGAATGTCCTTCTGATTAGCTGCCGGATATCGCTCCGTGGACAAACTCTTAAACCGATAATTAGACGATTAAGCATTGGTGTCATGCCACGGTTTGCTGCAACTATCGACGCTGCTGCAGGCAAATGACGACGGGAAATATTCAGTCGAGTGCGATACGTGGACCGCAATCGTGAATAATCAAGCCGCACCGCAAACGTGCGTGAAGAAGTTACTGGCTGACATATAATTGGTGATTATAACACTGGAGCCAACTGGAGGAGGACGTGCTTTTTATCTCACAATTGCGGGACTGGAGATTTAGTATACCGAGAAGTGCGCCTAAGTACTAACATCGGGACCTTTTATTCTCGGAGTAGCAATTTATAGTATTGAAACAAAGATCGCCGATCGAATTCTGGTTTTCCTGGAAGGATTCTGGTCCGAGTCTCCTGGAGCGAATCCCATCCGACGGGAGCCAGCGACTCGACCCTAAGCCCGAGGACCCCTGCGGAGCCGGCGTGTTCCTGCAGAGGTGTTCAACGGACACACTTAGAGGCGCTCAACTGTCTGCAGGACCCTACTTCCACAAAGACACTGTTCTCTCTATCCCGTTTGCTCCACGGCCATCCTCTTCTTGTTCGTTTTTGTCGATTTTTCTCTCGCGAGATTCGCAAACAAATCTCTTGGGAATAGAAACAGCAACGAGAAACAAGCTCGCTTCGTGTTAGAGGCTCCGCATGCGTCATACCTTGTGCGGAAAGAGCGATATCTCAAGTTGTAGTCTTCACATGAAGCAAAAGATAAAAGAAGCGTAGAAGGATCGAAGAAAAATGGTAATTTTGAAAACAGGCTAAATATTTACTTCACTTTATACCATATCATTGAATATATTTGAAGAATCGTAGTTTCAATATTATAGGTTCGTCCAAGAATACAAATTTCTAAGGTACTTAGCCGTTGCATCGATTTCCTGTGGTTGGATCACGGGGTACCATGTGATTATAGGAAGCTGCAATTTGCATAGCAACGCTATAATTTCGGGCCATAAATCTTCTATCTGAAATCTCTAAGTATAATTGAGACATAAAAGCGTGCCGTTGTGCTTCGCCCTGTGAAACGTGAACGTATTAAAAAAAAAGAATCATGGATAAAAATCGAACCGCAGAAACAAAAAAAAACCTGTTGCCCCTAAAGATCAAGATCGATCCCAGGCGCTGAAGCAACGTGCGTACCTACAGAAATTATTAACCTATAGAAAAGTTCACCTATAACGGATGCAGGCCCCATGATTTCGGGACGATACTTTCTCATGTCAAATTATATGATGGGAAATAAATATGAGCACACAGAATTCCATTTCAAATACGAACTGATCGGGGAATTCTTGGGTGCCATTTTGTTTTGGGGTCAGGCTAGTTGTGCGTCTGTTATCACAGTGTTACATAAGATCTGCATTCTCGAAGAATGTGAAATTTTCTGAAATGACTGTGTACGTAATATGAAAAAGAAATCTCGAGTGTAGAAGAGTAACAATTGGCACAATTACATAATAACATAATCTCAGTTGACGCGTACACCTTTGAAATATTCTTTCTTTCCACGTCCTTCGCAATCCTTTAATCTTCTAGAATTATCTAGCAGTATAAATTTCCTAGATATTTACCGAACTATCTACCTTACCACGTCCTTATTTTCTCAGCTCTTGAGCCACTCGTGTCACGAGTACATATGATAATCTCTTCATGGGTGTATTTTACATTCCTTAGGGTCCACCGCAGGCTGGACTTATGCGGGTACCGTATAGGTACCGTAGACCAAGAACGTCATTACGAGTAAGAAGGTAATGTCCAGTGCCGTGCTGTATTCCAAAGGCGGATTTTATACCTAATGGTAATGGTTTAGCCGTTCCGTCAACCAGATCGCATCGGATAAAAGGAGCGTTTTCAGGACATACACATATGTACTTTGCGGTGAAAGCGCGAGTTCTTCACGCTGCACGCACTCGGGCGCGGCGATTCAACCAAGCCGCTCTTGGAGTGCAGTGGGTAAAATTACCGGTCGAAGAAACTGGCCCGATATTAAAAATAATTGGTCCAGGCGAGTCGCCGCATGCGAGAGAGATGCTGGGACCAGGGCACATAAGTCTGGAGGTAACGATTAGGCCGCACCGCGCGGCCGGGCTCGGAAAAGTGGTTTTAGTCACGGCACATCAAGACTCTAATTGCCATTTGGATGAGGAAATAAGAAAATATCGTTAATTAACGACACGCTAGAAGACGCTAATTAATGGAACGATCAAACTACAAAATGGCAGCATTCGGACTCTTCCGACCCCAGTTTCATTATTCGATGACGATAAGGAGTCTGATATCGTGCCTTCCTTTCTGCTCGAGGTTTTCTCTAGAAGATCAAGACGTTAGCCTAAAGGCGCCAGTAGAAACGCGACTGCGGTAACGTTCGACGGAGCAAAAGTTTTACCGATGAGTCCAGAGAGCCGGACACGCCCCGATCGACGCCTCTCAATGCCAGGTAGTGGGTACCTGGTACCAATACATGGACCAGGGGATCCATCGTCTTTCCTTTTCGATCTTCTTCAACATGGCTTTGTACCTGGTGCTACGGGGAGAGGAGACGACGCGCGGACCTTGATGATTGCTTCATTAAGACGTCAACGAGGATCAAGAAGGCCGGCGTCGGCTGCTACAAAGAGACTCGTGACTGCTGTTGGTATAGGAAAAGACGCGTCGATACCGTATTTTATAGATAAAAACGCTACTTCGATTTTATTGCCGCGGTGTTATTAGACCCTCGTTAAAATCGGGATCCCACGATCGACTTGGATTCTGCGAGGTCTCTTTGGACGGTAGAAAATTCGGTGTCGTAAATCGGGTGAAATTGAAAATTCTTGTCTACTTGGACGTCGAATAAGAAACTGTACGATATAAGAAAAGAGGACCCGCGGCGTCAGTGGGAGCAGCGGGAGGATTAAGGCCTGAAACTTATACGAGGCGTCCATTAAGTCGTTAGGTTGTAACTTATAACACCTCCAATCAACGGAAATTGTTCGGCAAACATGAAACAGACTCGGTAACCACAAGCGCCTCTCAACCTGACCGGTGGACGCGGGCAGCTGCTGGAGCCGCCGAATTCGGTACTCGTTCCGAGAATCAGAGTTTGAGGTCCAGCCGCGGAGCAGCGGCGACGGCGGCGCGAAGTCAGGGACTAATGAGAAGGAGGTTGGTCAGGCTCTTACAGAAATTGACACGAATCGCAATTTTCCAGTGGGAAAAGTCCAAGAATCGCGTCCTCATCGACGGATAGGAAGCATAAACCGACTCGTCGCCGGTTCAACATATCAACTTCTTGACGCCGCGACGTCGCGACGCCATCCACAGCACGAGACGTCGTAATCCCTTCAAGTTCTCTCGGCTATACAAGAGAAGCCAGTCTCGGACAAGATCAAGGGGAAAAAAAGACGCGCCATGCAACGTCGAGTAGGTATTATAGCGCACAGATCCAAAGACTCAGACCGGACTAAAGACTCTCTGGTTCTGTGACTCAGGAGCAGCTAGTCACTCCGTTATATTGGACCCGAGATTGCGTTAGTTTTTATTCCTTCAACTCTTCTTCTCGTACCTTTCATCCTCTCCGAGATATTATCTCGGAGAACGTCTCGGCGACGATGAGGAAACTCGGAAACCTGCGCAAAGGCTTTGTGCCGTCTCCTTCATGGACGATGGCGAGAATTCTGCAGCTGGACTCGATGCCAGCAACAATGAGTGAGTTCTCGAGTCTAATTGTTGGGAGCGGCTCAATCTCCGCTGAGCATCTTCTCTTGTTGTTAGAAAACCCATCAACTGCCGGATGATGTGATTCGTGAAGATATGGTGACTCGTTGAAGCCCAGAGTGATGCTGACACTCTCTCTATCCTTTCGTTCAAGGATATTTCATCATCGACTACTTCAGTGACTAATAATTAATGGATTCCCGCCACACCTCGAGATATTTGGCTGATTATTTGCTCTTTTTGCGATCCACGCAGCCGAGTCTCTGGGTTTCCTGGAAGTAATAATTTTTATTATTGTTTTTCACGTTGGGTTCGAGGATAGGTAGGATTCTGGGATAATAGGAGAAAAAATATCCATAAAACTATTATCCCGTTAGGTTAGAAGTCCTCGTTCCCAAGATGGTTGAAATTATAGTTGAACGTTGGGTTCTAGTCCTGGCGTGGCTCCCTTATTCCCATATCTAACTGTCGCGATCATCTGCATCGGCTGTGAGTTGTCGTTAAAAATAATCACGTCTCCTCGTCCTGGGGCAGCAGCAGGGCTGACGACTTTTTATATCGCATGTCTGTTTTACGACGGTAGACGACGTGGGCCTTTATTCGTAGAGACGTCCTGGACCTACGTTCGTTCAAAACGTCACGTTTCAACGCCAAGGACACTGATCCCTTCAAGATTTTTTGTGTTAAAAGAAAGGCTAGATTTCAACTATAAAATCTCCCCTCAGTTAGTGATTGTAAACTCTGCGTTCAGACTTATTATGTGACTCTTTCGAGAAAAAGGTACAAAAAGGTATGTAACCCCCGTAGTTATGAGAGAAAAACGTTTATGGAATAAATTTGATTGACAAGATCCACTAATTATTGTTTATAATATTTCCGTGTCTCTTGGTCCTGGGAATGGAGGTAATTATGAATTTCTTTATGTTACGAACGGGGATAATTCTTTGTCTTCCGGACGCTGCAGCGGCCCTCTTCGGATCTTTGTTCAGAGTTCGTGGTATTCTATCAAGTTTCAAGACGTAGAAGAAAGAGCTTGTCCATCCGTCCATCCGGTTGGACGACCCGCTGTTTCGAGAACTGTTAGACGAGAGACTTGAGTGCAAAAGACAATCACAAAGGAGTCTTTTAGCCTGGTTCGTTGGAAATTTAAGACGGATTGGGGCTTAGGGTTTTTGAAAGTAATCTATGGTCTTTAGAAAGCTGCAACGAGTTGGGTTTCGCCATTTAGCTCCACTCACACCGAGCTCTGCATGTCCGGAGTGAAGAGTATGGATAAAATGGCCAACAACAAAGAACGCTTTTGCGCCTATTTAAACCAGGGTTGTGGATCTCTTCAGAGGTAATTGAGTGGCGTAAAATATGTCTTGTGAATTCAACCTTCGAGGTATGAATTCCGAAAGTCCAAAGGTTGTCCATCACGGCGTGTAGAACGTCCACTACAATGAATTCTCCCACCGTACCTGGATCGCTCACACTGGTAAACGCGTGTTAACCGATCACGGTGAACAAAGAGTAAAATCACAATCGATGACAGCCGGTTTTTTGAACGCAACTTCTTTTTGGCGCTAGTTACAAGAGCAAAGTTCCCAAGTAATCCCCGTGAAAAATAGATCCCATTCTCGACAATAGTTTCCTTTTCAAATCACAGGTAATGGACGGTAAGCTTCGACCAACATTTGCCGATCAAAAAACTCAAAGTTACCGACGACCGTGCCCGAGACCGCTACCTTTGGATTTTCACGGAAAGTGATCGACCATTCTTGCATCCTCGGGCTTAACCTCTGTGTCCATTCCATTGTGCAACCCAGCTCCCGGAGAACGACCAGGGTTACACAAATCCAACAGTTGAATGTCCCTCGTATAACAATTTATACATTAAAAAAAAAAAAAAAAACAGAATGGAGTAGAATATACTTTATTCAAGACCATAGCAACACTGTAAAAAATGTTTGTTGTGAACTTCCAACAATATTTTGGAAGTTTTATTCACATACATGAGTCATGGAATCACTTCACGTTTTAGTAAAATTGATTTCTAAACACGATGAATTTAATACTCAAATTTGTACAAGTCCACAATTTCGTATTTTTGCGAGTATTAAAAATTTGTTCATAAATTCGAAGAACATGCATGGCGATTCACTTTGCTGTACTAGATTTCTAATCTTACAAGACTTTCGTGTAGTTAATGTACAGTAAATTCACAATCAGTGACATATTTTTATAGTCATGAATGTTGGCATGGATAGAGAGGATACAAAAGAGCTTACGAGTGGTGATAAAGATAGGAAGGGTCAAGGTTTGACTCACGTCACAGCTTATCGCTCAAGCTCAACAATTTCTTGAACATCTTATCCATTAGCCAGATGAAATGGGGCAAGAAGCCGCGATATTGGATTCATTGAATTCCTATTTATCTTCGAACTTTATCAATTCCACTAAATCATCAGTAATTTCAGCCCACTTGACCCTCGAGATGAATTCAATTGGACGATGAGTCTCCTGATTGATAAATCGCCTTCGACAGATTCAAACATGAGTTTTCAATGATTTCAACGTTAATATGAATGCGACATGTAAGAGTCGATCTTAACTCATTGAACATGATGTATCGTTTTCTTCATTCTGGTTCAATCTCCTACCAATTGTTGTATTCATTTGGTTTCATCTGGGCTAAATAAAGGAATGAACAAATTTTACTATCGTGTTTTTCCGCTGCTCATTCCGTTGCATTATAGAAAATTTAATCCGGTTGAACGTGGCTGTAGAAAGCAAGTATATTTTTTCTTAATATGAATCGAGGTTGCCGAATTGCTTTTGAATTTTTCAACACTATTCGAGAAATCTGAGATGAGAAGGAACTTATACGATATTGAATGGATGAAAGAGATCTCTAAGCCTGTCGACACCCACGGTTGGTCGCACCGCAGCCATTTTGAATGTCTGATGTCCAGGCCACGTGCTGTTCTTGTTCTCCCTTGTCTTCGGTCTTTGCCCGAGGAAGGTACTTTATTTCGTGACAAGTTTCGCGCGAGGTCCAAAGGCGTCGAAACCATCGAGTCAAGTTCATAAAACGGTTCGTGTCTCTCCTCGAGAACGAAAACTCGGAAAAATCGCAGCATCCACGCGAAAATTGCAGCCATCCAAAATGTGGGCGAATTTAATTCGCAAAAAAACGCCGGTAATCGGTACCCCAAGTTTCTCGAAGCCCCATCGAAGCCGTCGACACCACTGGTTAACACATAGCGGCGAGAAAGATCTTCTTTCTTCGAGTTTTGTTTTGCATGTCTCTTTTCCACGTCTTCGGTTATATATGTGCCAATTCTTTCGAGCAACGGCGCGCCTCTCGTGTTCTTACGAGTTTCGCCTCTCTTTCTACTCTTAGCCTCGCTCCGCGTTAGCGGAGCTCTTGCGGCGCGTTTTCTCTCGAAGAAAGATGCCGAGGGCCCGATACCGCCGCGTCGCTACCCGTGTACCGCGGTCCATGGCGTCGCCCGCGGTATCTCGCAAATCTGCATTTTTCCACACCCAGTTTTACTCCTATTCCTCTCTTTTATCCGGATCCAGCTATTCCCCAGGTACTGCAGTACATCGCCTCCGGCTGTTTCCCTTTTTCTAGGAGGCAATTCTCGATCCTTTCCCAAGATGGCGTCTCAGCCATTTGAGCATTAGAGTAAGAAAGAATACCGAACTCGAGATTACAGAGAAATTATGGGAAGATTATGGAAAAAAAGTAACTCCAAATTGTAGTTTATTCGTAGGTCGTAATTAATATGGAAGAGACGTACGTTCGGTCGATTACACCGTGGGGCTCTGTGTTCCTCCGGGCTTATGGTTCGGACAGAAAATTATACGAAAAAACGGCGACTTATCTGCCGCTTATCTCCCTCCCAGGCTTTTTAAGGATTCAAAGGATGCACCTGCGGTCGGCGGGTTTCGGTGGAGCCGGCCTGAACATAAATCAGAGGATTTGTCCCTTTCCTTCTTGACTCGTAAAGTAAGATGTCAAGCAACGACTGCAGTTTGAACCCCGGCCCCAAGGGGGTCGGCCACAGGCTCAAAATCACCTTCGACGAAGAGCGGAAGAGGCGGAGGATCGAGGAATTAATTCCTCGACCTGCTCGGGTCACAACATACGTGTGGAGATCTACGGCTTCTAGATTATTACAAATTCACAGCATTGTTGGTTTTACGATCCAAGATTACGTGCAGGCGCAACCGTCGAAATCATCGTGGGTGTGAGAGTCAACGTTCCACCATCTGCGCTGCACTCGAGTTTAAGGGGTTCAAGAACGCTAATCAACGACGCAAACACAACCCGGTATATCTGACATCAAACCTAACGAAGGCTAAATGCTAAGAACAAATAACACAAAGCGTCATAAATTCATTAAACGCCCGCATATGAGTGAAAGCTGATTTTGTTTGCTAAAGAGGATGGAGACCCTGCCCTCTACTCAACTGACGTCTATTATTTCCTCCTTGAGACTCATTAATTCAAGTGGCTCCTCCATCACAGACCTAAACGACCCTCACCGCAAAATTTCGTTCTTCGAATCGTTGAGATAGTTTACGTTGCAGCCTATGAGATAAGATTTGAAAAAATGATGCCGGTGTTAATTTTTTTGTTCATCCTTTCAGCTGCGTGATTCTGCCTTTTGAAATATTTTAGTTGCCTGCATCTGGCTTCGTGGTACAATAAAGATGTATCTGTCAGTGTAGTCTGGTGTAGTCTGGTGCAACCTCCTTTCCTCTCCCTCCTTTATCCATCGTTTCTCTCCTTCTTTTTTCCCCTCCTGGTAGTATCTCGGTTCCTCTTGGAGGTCCTCCTCGTCTCTCTCGCGGTGTTTCGTGTAATTTTCTCTTTCCCTCGCACCTCCTTCCTCCCATAACCACCTCGAGCACCGCGCAGTCGAGCCGGAGCGGTTAATGCCTTCTTGATTTCTCGTCGCATCGCTTCGGCTATTGGCCACGTCGTGCGTCCAGAACGTTTGCTCGCGAACTTCTTTTCACGACTTCTTCACTCTCTACGTGGAGATAACAACGTTGTAATCCCGACTGTGAGTGGATGCATAATTTTGAAACTTACAAGGAAGGAAATTACCCTCGGGCTTCTTCGAGGCCATCAATTTGATTTTCATCCTCTCGACTCTCTCATCTTCACGGCGAGTGTCGAGAGTAAATAATTATCTAATTTAGAAAAGTTTCCTGACGAACACACGTCATAAATTTTAATCAAAGATCACCAAGGGTCTCTTCGGTTGACCCCAAGCGTCTTGAGAGGATTAATTCGGATCGAAGAATCGTTCGCGTATAATTATCTTGGAGTGAGACTGCGGTTTCGGATCGGTGGATTTTTTTTTTTCATCTTATGGGTGTTTTATGCGAGTTAAAGACGCGATGTATGATCGTATTAATATTATAACTAACAATTCGCTCTTTTGATATCATCACGTGTGCCGATACACGAGAGTCAGGCCCCGGCACCTGCCCCAGAGGCCATATTTTAAATCTTCAATGCGCTTCGGGGTCTCTCGCGCTCTTTTACTTTTCACGCCAGACCTGCCCCGGACTCTGGAGCCGCGGGCCCCGCCCTTACACAGGGCCCCGTTCTCTCATAATTCGAATTTATGATCCTTTTAGACTTTTCCGATCCTCAAACTGACACACCCTCGCCTCACGTCGCGTCCCCTAGAATTTTGAAGGCCTTGTGAGGCCCGATCGCGTCCACTCTTCTTCCTAACACCGATCACCTGACCGTTTTTCATTTTTCATTTCGTCTCCCTCGCCTGCGGTTTATTACCGCGACGGGGAATAAAAAGGAAATAAAGATTCATTGATAGAAAAAAAGGTCTTCAAGATAATCGAGTGATTAAGAAATATTACGTAACTCTTCAACTCTGTCGAGACGAAAGTGATACGAAGCCTTTCGACTGTCGAAAGTGTAGCAATAAATTTTTATCAGCTTATATCCGGTCACGCGAAAGGATACTTGGTCAAGTTCACCGATGATCATGTCGGTATTCACTGTTTGAGTTTTGGACGAAAAAACTTTGAAATATTTCATGTCGTCTTGGACGCATGTGTTTTTTGCCCCCTCCACCATTCCGTCATTCCTCAATTCGTCTCCTTCCTTTTTCACTCTCCAAACGATTCCTTGGTCAATCACATACTCCGATGGGAAATGCGTTAGCCCCCCGTCTTCCAACGGTCTCTTTGAAGTTCTGACGCACCATCTCGACGTGGTGTCGGACATATTTCTTCCTGGCTCAGACATCGGTGACTTATCGCAATATCTCATCAAAATATTTCAAAGGATAACCCCGTTATTTATAACCAAGGACGAAATGTCGAGGCTCAAACGATACGAGGATCAGAAGAGGAGAATTTATATATCTGATGAATTTCGTCAAGGCCAAGTTCACAACCGCAGATGGTGTTCCGGAAGCTTATGCCACACTGCGCAGACTTTGGATCGTAACGTTGTGCAGATGCGCACGATAATTGAGCATGAAAAAGGTCCGCAGTCATAAACAGACCGTCTCATTAAATACCGATTATTACGTAGCATGTAGTAATTTGAGTAAACATTTCCCGGAACAGATGAACGTCGTAGAATGTTGAGTCGGTTCGGGGTATCGGCAATTAGACACGAGACCGTCAGGAACCGCACATGACTCCCAAGAATCTGCCTGTGCAGTATAAAGTAAAGTAAAGTAAAGTAAAAGGTTGGAAGATCTGTTTCATCATGAACCTTATCTCGGATGCTCCTCCCTGCAAGGTCTGTCTTGTTGTCAGATGCTCGGTATTACAGTTCGTTGAACGCACTCAGACTCCTGTTACTTCCGTTTGATAATATTTCTCGGAATTCTGATTACATTAGGACGTGATACTTGTAAATAAAGATTGTGTACTTGGCTACGGCACGGATGGAACGGAATTCTTCTCTTATCACTTTCAATACGTCCGTGCGTTTTAATTATCTCGATTAAGATATGACAACATCGGAGTATAAAAGAAGGCTCCGAAACCATTATCGAGGGTCCGAGAAAAACAATAAGAAGAAGCCACCGTAATCGTAACCTCTGGAGGATGGAAAGTGCCCTGTGCCCGAGACCGCCATTACACAGCCATTCGCTGAGCGACCGACTCTCTGTTCTCTTTGGGTTTGCTACGCTCAAGGCAGCATCTTAACAACTTAATTTCTGACGATAGAGCGAGCCGCGGACCTTTTTTACGCTTTGCTTTTTGCTCGGTGCCTCTTTTCCCCCTCGCCATACCGCCAGGACTCTGGTAACGGCCTTTCTCATCATCTTTTCTTCTGCATCCTCGAATTTCCCTCGCGTTCATTCAGTCGTTGATTAATTGCGCAAGAAGAGGAACTCAAATTTTGCCCGCGTGGCGACGGAGTTTCATATTCAACTCGAGTCCGCTGTCCAAATGCTCAAACGGTCTGACAGCCGATGATTTATTCGAATCGGTATAGTACTTGACTCTACAACCGTATTCTCGTCTGCGTATTCTGTTCAAGCAGGAATAAAAACGGACGTGTTCGAAGGGCCCTTGCATAGGCGTTGATCGTGGCAGTTGAGGGATTAGGCCACTCGAAGAAGCAGGTGTTGGGCATGGTTTTGTTTTAGAAATCGTCGGATTACTATTCACCGGTCGTGCCTACATCGAGGTTTGAAAAATCGTACTCTCAACGTAGGAATAAAAAAGACTAGAAATTTTTCAAAAAAAACAAAAAAAAACGTCATCCATATAAGAAGGGGGGCACGGGGGCCTCGGAATATATTCCGATCATGGAGGCTTTTGTCGTGCTTTCGACGGTGTCGCCGTCCGTGGAGCGCTTCCTTCCTCGTCGCGGGTTATGGGGGTTCGAACATCGCGCGATAGCTCGCGTCGCCGCTTCTCCAACCTTGCATCAAAACCAGTTCAGAGATGTTTGGAGAGAGAAAACATCAGCGGTGGAGTAAAATGAAAGACGCTGTGAGGAGAGAGACGGGCGAAGGATCAAAAGGAGAGAACTCGCGGCTGGGAAGGGAGAGAGAACGACTGGTCCGGCACGTCTTCATTAGACCGCATCTCGGCCCTTGCATTGGCGTAGGATTCCAATGTCGTAGGAACAGTGTTACAAACTTTGCGTTTTCCTCTTCTGTTTATAAACTATTTGGTTCTTAAAAACCAAAAATGTACAGTTTCATCGACAAAAGCATATTTTTTAACGTTCAAATTAAGTCTCTGAATTTTAAGTATAAGAGTCGTCTTGTTTCAGTAATCGCTCAAAGTTGGTTCAGGTCAAAATTAACCCGGTGTGGCTATTTTCATGATTTTCGGGATCATAGAATGTAGAACATGAATCTTGTGCTTTTGAATCAGGAAAATATTAGCAGAAATGATTGGAGCGTCCACCTACGTTCCATTTTTCATTTCTGTTCGATAATTATAACGGATGTCGAAGAAGGAATGAAGATGGCGTCTCAACAACGCCTTTCAAAGTTTACCGACTTCCTTCTACTCTCGACGCCGATCATCACGATCTCAATCGAAGTCATATGTCGGTTTTCCTACTGGCTCTACACACACACTGTGAATATCTGTCCAGTATAAAACACCGGATGTTGAAAGAACACATTAAAAAAAACTTCTAAAAATGTCAATTTTACTTCCAAAACGAATCTTAATGTGGGCTACATGAGTTCGCCGATGTCCAAGAAAGATCCGAAGAAGACGTCGACTTTTTGCCCCGTCTCTTCTTGGTGGCTCGTTGTCAACCGGAGCGAAGAAATTAGTCGGTTGACTTCAGACAGAGGTTTTGTAGAACTCCATAATCCTTTTTGGGCTTGGTCCAAAAATGAATGTCACCGAGTGGAATAGATTTTTTGGAAATTGGTATTCTCGAAATAAAACGGGAAGCGAGTATATTCGTTCCCTTCCCTTGTTTCGACCCCTTTTTCTTATTTCTCGGCTTCCTTCTCTCATCGCGTTTCCTATCGTCGAGAGTAAAGAGCAGATGCCGTTGACGTGTCTACCAGGCCACTAATGATATTCAAGAAGAGCTTTGCGGACTCCGGAGTGGGCCTGGGTGAGGGGTTAAATAAAACAATCACCGCTTCAACGCGGGCTCGTTAAAATTAAGAACCGTTGCTTCGAGTGTCTGACCACGAGGACTTTGATCTTTCGACATCGTTTGGGATATTTCTAGGGATTCTATCCTTGTGTAGACATATATCTTTATTAATTCTCTCGTAGATCTGAATAATTTGAACAATGATATCGGTTATGATACTCTTGAGATTTTTTCACATAAAACCCAATTTTTGAAAATACTTATAGGCAATTGGACAGATTAACATCGCGTGTCTAATGGCAGAAGGTCGTAAGTGCCATTATACGACCGTTTGGAATTTTCAAGGCCAAAAGGTCGTATATTTTTTTTTTAGATTTATCTATGCAGAGAACCTTCAAATACGCTCAAAACCGTTGAAATTGAAAATTCGTCAATTTAAACTCAGAACGTCGTAAGTCCTGGCGTATACGCCCTTCTGAACCTGTTTCAAAGAAAAATAATCCGGCTCACTAATTCCAGAAGGTCGTAAGTGACATTATACGACTTTCTGCCTTTAGTGGAAGTAAAATTTGAAAAAAACCTGAAAAATACGAAATTCAACAATTAAAGTCAGTACATCGAAAAAAATCACAATTTTCTGAAATAGTCGTCAAAGCTCGCGAAACGCGTAGATAACTTGAAAAAACCCGAGTTTCGAAAAATTCGATAAAAAAAATATGAACGTAAAGCCAGAAGGTCGTAATCGCCATTTCTTTTTTTTTTCACATTTTCGCCTTTTTTCTAAAATAGTCATCAAAACTCGTCAAACGCGGAGATAACTTGAAAAAACCCGAGTTTCGAAACATTCGATAAAAAAATATGAACAAAACAATGAAAAAAGAGGATAATTAAATAAAAAAATAAAAATAGCGATTTCGACCTTCGGCATCTACGTTCGGATTTTGTCTTATCGAATTTTTCGAAACTCGGGTTTTCTCAAGTTATCTGCGCGTTTCACGAGTTTTGACGACTATTTCAGAAAAAATCTGAAAACAAGAAAAAAATGTCTATTACGACGTTCTGGCTTTACGTTCATATTTTTTTTATCGAATTTTTTGAAACTCGGGTTTTTTCAAGTTATCTGCGCGTTTCACGAGTTTTGACGACTATTTCAGAAAAAATGTGAAAACAAGAAAAAAATGTCGATTACGACGTTCTGGCTTTACGTTCATATTTTTTTATCGAATTTTTCGAAACTCGGGTTTTTTCAAGTTATCTGCGCGTTTCACGAGTTTTGATGATTATTTCAGAAAAAAGCGAAAATGTGAAAAAAAAAAGAAATGTCGATTACGACCTTCTGGCTTTACGGTCATATTTTTTTTATCGAATTTTTCGAAACTCGGGTTTTTTCAAGTTATCTGCGCGTTTCACCAGTTTTGACGACGATTTCAGAAAAAATGTGAAAACAAAAAAAGTGTCGATTACGACCTTCTGGCTTTATCTCTTTTTCGTTTTTTAATTACAATTCATAATGGAAGAAGGGCGTATTCGCCAACATCCGACCTTATGCTTTTAAGTTTTCGATCTTCTAATTTTGATTGATTTACACGTTCAGATTATTCTCAAAGCGAATGGCGTAAAAATAATAATTATACGACCTTCTGGCACCAAAATCGCATTTTTGGCACTTACGACCTTCTGCCATTAGACACGCGATTTATATTACTTCCTATTGACCTATCTTCTGAACTTTGTCTCCAACTTTCGTAAAATTTCACGGTATAGTAAATATGAGTTGAGTGAAGTTCGTCGCAGCTACCCCGATTACACACACAGACACAGAGGAACACTGTGTCCGTGTCATTGGGGGGTCTGAGTAAGGGGGGGCAGTAATTCTAGGTAGTTATAATTAGAAATGCTTTAATAATGTTAATTAAACGTCAATTCGCGGTCTGCCGGCCTCGACGGACTCAACCTACTTACACCTAGACAAATAATAAACGCCAGTTAGCGCCCCCTGCACCGTGGCTCATTCACCTCGTCGTACATTCGTACGTAAAATTGCCTCATACGGAATCTTTACACACTGTTACGATTGTTTTTAAATTTTTTTTTTTTTATTTTCTTACAATTCAATCACTAATTGCGTCAAGTCGGGTTCAACTTTTGGGCCCAAATTTACAAATTTGTCATGCAGATATGAGCGGTTATTGAGATACTATAGAGAGTCCGAGCCCTGATGGATTATGTATATAGGAATTTGTCGATTAAAAAACTTCGGAACCCGGCATGAAATACGCGGGAATTAATTAATGCTGTCCCGAGTTGGTCAATCGGAATTGGATCTCGCTTTGTCAATTTATATTGGATTTTCGTTAATATCTCGACTATGCGATCGTTAATAACCGTGTCGTTATATGGAATTATTCGCGAGTTTCATTGCAGATTTCACTTTAATTTCTACAATTATAATTATTCAATTCAAACACATCGATTTTCCCCACATTAATATCGCGTGTCTATTGACAAAAGGATTTTCGTGGCAAAAGTTCGTATGAATATCTTCATTTCTCGCAAAGTAGTGTAAAAGTAGTGAAAATGCTGGAAATGATTCGACGGTATGTTTCACATGATTTCACATGATTCAGGCTGATCTGCGATCATTCAAAAGTGATTTCGAAGTATTTAAGCTGACTTCCTACGATTTCAAAGCAATCTTCGTCCGATTTCGACTGATTTCGAATCAGGGTGTACATTTGATTCCAGAAGTGAATATATAGCCCTTGTAAATGAATTGATTCCGGCATCGACAATTATTCCATTTATGTACGATGAGTCTCTGTAAAGATTTTTCAGAACTTCAAAATTTCAATATTTCTACGAGTTCTGGGAGGTTTTTGGAAAGATAAGGAAATCAAATTGTACTAATCAAAAGATGAATAACAATATTTTTTGTGGATAAGACCTCATGCAGTTAGTCAATACAGTTTTTCGCATTGGATATGGAAATTTTTTAGTGTTCTTAGTCCGAATGAAGAAAAAATTTTTGCGATTAGAAAAATATAAACTATCAAAAATATTATAATTATCATAATATATGATCGAAAGCTGTAAATTCGAGTTTGTTCGACCTTTTCGTAATTTTCACGCGAAAACAGAGAAACACGGGAAACCATGGACGAAAATCGAATGAGCCAGCTTTGGCGTGCAGTGTGTAGTAGCCTGTGTCGGAGCAACGCGCGGTAAATTATATTGAAAGGTACCGCGTTGTCAGGCAGTTGGATTTGGAAAGTTTAATTAATTCCCTCCGCCTGGTCCCGCGTTATCCAGTTTGCGCAAACTTCAAAAGGACGACAATACACGGACTATCTGCAGCTGAAGTTATCCGGACATAACGCGGAAGCCTGGTCCGGCCAAAACCGCAGAGTCAGGATTCTGAACATCTGCGCGATTTGCCATTTTGATACTAACGTCCCAGAAGACCCCCTTTATAAGGGGGTATTCACAAAATGTGACTATTTGAGACCAGGGGGATGGGGGAATCACGGGGGGGGGGTCTATGATTGTGACCATGGGTCGTTCCGAAGATTATGACTAACTGCGAAATGGGGGGAGGGAGGGGTAAAAAATGTCAAAAAAAAAACGAGGACGTTATTTATAGTTTGGACTGTACAATAATTAACCAAGGAGCGGAGATTGTTATAGCCGCGATTTTAATCAGCCAATAATTACAATTATCATCAACTCTCGGGAGTAGTCGATTCCACGGCTTTCGGCTGCAGGTTATATCGCATCTCGAGGGAATTTGATCGTAGAGAAAATCCTGATGCGATTTTAATCTACCGATTATCTGGCTGCGCCAGACTCGTTCAATTACCAAGATCTTCCATATCCAAAAAGAAGTAGCATCAACATTTGGCGAAAAAATGCTTTTTTTTGTGTGAAAATTCCTTGTACAGTTTCATTTTCGATATTACAGTTTCGGAACAGTGAGAAAAAAGACGAATCGGCGCATGCGCGTATCGATAATGATCTACTTTTCACCCTGGGGCTTCTTTTCGCCGCGTTCGCACTTTTTCATGCAATCATCGGACATTATTTCTACTTTTAGCACTTGCTACACAATTTTTCAATTGTTATCTTCGCAATAACTCAAAGTATGTGATGCGAGATCCTGTTTCTTTTTTTTTCCTTAACGTCAGAAATGATGACAAAAGTTACAGACAAGTTGAATCCGTTGCATTGCCTTCAATTTTGCTTCAACCTCAGCTGAAATCCTCATAAGGTCAGAAACTGGGGCGTTTACCTCGATGATAAAACGCGGTAAGCGAATATAATCGATAGTCGAGCGAGGAGGGTGATGCGTGACGCTTCGCTGATAGATTTAGATAGCTCTGTATCCTGCTATCAGCCGTTTAATCAACAGCCCTGGGTGAACCAGGGCGCGACACGACCCGCAGCCCCCGCTCTGGCGTTTCGACGCCGTACTTAATCGACGCTTCATAAATTTCAATACGTACACATTATCGAGGGATTGATAAACGTTGATTAATTAATTGCTTGACCAGGCGACGTGCTCACTTCCGATTTTCCTCGTCGCAATTAATTTCCAACTATCGTCGAAAATTGGATTTTTTTTTGTTCCGAAACACCACGATTTGCCCGTAATTTTGACTATAAATTTTGTCTTTTTATAGATGATCTGGTTCTAAAAATCGCAATCAATGTTCTGACATTGGAACTAATTTTTTGATCGTTCGATCTGTGCGGTATAAGTTAACATATCTTTTCAATCTGAAGATCAAAATTAGAAAATCTGGTGCCCCACAGAAAATCCATTGATTTCTGTACTTGAAACGATAAATTCGAGACGAGGTTGAAGTTTTGAATTTTGAAGAAAAAAAAAACTTCACCATATAAAGATTGGAACGTTTGAAGAAAAGTCAAGTATTTTCTGCAAACATAGAAACTTCAGCCTCGAGAGTAAAAAAATCTTAGTGGATTTCCTAAAACTCAAAATTATTTAGAAAAAAAAAATGTAGCTTATTTCAATCTGCCAATATATTTGAGATTTTTTGTCCTGTTTCGATCGTTCCGTTTCTCGATTCAAAGTAAACAACATTAAAGCAGAGTGAATTTTTGTCGAAATCGCAAAAACCTTGAGGAATTCGCGATCTCCAAATACCCAGAAAATGTGTACACGCTACAATTTGAACGCAGAGTATCGGAATTCCGTTCGCCGGGATGCAAATACGCCGAGTATAAAGTATCCGTACGGCAACGTCGAACAATCAAGATGCCGGCCCCGGGGATATTTGGCGAATCAAGTGGATTGCAAACCCCCCAGCGAATCTGTACCTCGGGGTAGCGCCGCGTTCGGTATAGGTCCGTTGACCGTGTTCTAATGCCTGGTCGACCTTCGCCTAAACGTAATTGCAATCAATATGGAACCCCAAACCCCCGGCTCTGCCGTTACGTCGATAACCGTTCCATCAAGCTCGCCAAAAAAGTGGCTGAAACGCTTTCTAACCGATAGTGACGTCAGAATTCAGCCACTTTTAACGCCTCGGAGTTAAAAGTAGCTTCATTGTCACTCCGCGCATGCGCAGGCGTAGTCAAATCCTACGGTATTCGATGCTTCAACCTTTTCACGCACTAGGACTTAAAAAAACTCTACGATGATCAAGTTTTCTCCTCGAAATTTTTGGTGTGTTGAATTTGTCGAGTTTCTCTTATATTCTGGCGTTTTTATTCACTATTCGGTAAGGAAAGTTTTAACGGAAAAAGCGCTAACCGTAGCTAACTGCCCGCCTGACAGGTTATTTCGGATAACGACCACACGCCCGCCTTTTCACGTTTCCTTAAATCAACCTCTACTTATTCCGTGCCCAATCGTCCGCATCTTTACGACTTTTACTGTATACTGTACAAAAGGAAACCCCTTTACCTCGTTGCATTATAGAAAACTTTCTATATGTATGTATGTACATATTATATCCTCGATATACACCTGTTTCACTTTACTTCATCTAATTTTCTTTCAAAGTTTTTCCAATAGCCACATTTTATACGGGTAGCTGCGCGGTTTTCAATGGATATATGTATTCTTTGCCCCGTATTATTATTATAACCGATCGTCATTTTCTTGTCGCAACGAAGGATTTTTTTAACACAGTTTTGTAGTAAACTTATTAGATATTTTAAGCCAATGAATATCCTAGTAGTTTTTTTTTTTTTTTCTCTTTTTTGATCAAAAGTATTGATCCTAGATATACTGATCCTTGTTCAGAAAACAAGAAATATGAAATTGTAGCAATCGATACGATTGTGATTATCAAACTAACTGAGAAAAAAAAATCTCAAAAAGAAAGAAATGAAGTTTGGTAAATGACGACTTTATGAAAATGAGACATCTTCTTCGGCTTCCAACGACCGCGATTTGGGGGATCGTCAAAAAAAGGAAAAATCAAAAAATTATCTTGAAAAAGTGTTATTTTGAACATTCCAACTATTAAAATGAATAATATTTGTACACTTTGAAAAATTGAAGAGAAAAAAAGGTCACTTATACCATTTTGCACGGATCCCCTCAATTGCTTGAAAGATACAATCTTCCATTGGATCTTGTCAATCAAACTTTACGTTTTCGGGGTCGCAGACTTCAAAAATTGATATTGGAAAATATAAATTCGAAATCTGCTGTAAACTGTGCAGTGGCACCAATTTTGCGAATTTCGCGAAAATTCTTTCACAAATTTATTCCTGAAACTTTATGCTACAAAAAAAAGTGGAGTAAGATATTTGTGGTTCATGTTTATTTTTCAAGTTCAGAGTTGGAACCGACGATGTTTGTGAAAATCAACGAGTCCAAAAAGCTCCTAAGGGAACAAAAGCAAGAACTGTTGGAGTCGCATATTATCCTGCTCGACGTGTATCCCTTCGGGGGATTGTGTATTACTTTTCTATGACGTACCCGGGCGTCACTGGGACGTGGAATCGCTCCCTATTTTTCTCTCCACATCCTCCATTCTCCATTTTCCATTGTTTCTACTGTCTCTGTTTTTTCTCTCTCTCTCTCTCTGAAGAAAAAGAGAAAACGATTTTTTTTACACTCTTCTAGTCCAATTAGCCGATGTGGAAATAAAAAAGGAAAAGAAAATTCTTTCCATCTCACCGGTGGTATTCAGGCCTGCGAAGAATTATTTCTGCAAAAAAGGAAACTCAGTTCCCGCATTCATCCATCTTCTTTTCTGTTTTACTATTTTTAGAGCAATAAATGATACTGTGAATAGTGAAATAGTAATATAGTAAAAAAGAAAAATAAAAGTAGGTAACTAGCTGTGCAGTTGCTGATGTTAAAAAAACAATACTCTAATTAAACCCGAGTTAATAAAACTCGGGATTCAATTCAGAGTAATTGAGTTACGCATAGAATTTGTTATTTGCGAACTTCACTTTTTATTGTGCGGTTGGTGAGAAGTTTTTGTCGACAAACCGAGGAACGAGAACCAGGACATAAAAAGAGAACAAATATTGCATAGAAAACGAAAAAACAAAAAAGAGAAAGAAAAATGTGCAGCAAGTGCAGCGAGTGCTGCCAGGGCTCTAGGCACAGCGTGGACGCCAGTCCTACGCCCGGCTCCGATTCAGACCCTTCAGGTAATTAATACCGAACAATCACCGTGGCGTAACATGATTCCGGTTAAATAACCGGATCACGTTCCCTGCTACCGACTCACATATCGAAATCGCCCACCTTCACATCCCTTCACATCCCAGTCCGCGTAGATTGTATGTCAAAGCTGCATCGTGCCTGGAGACCACAGATGCTTAATCCTCAGTCCTGACATATCTTCAATTTTCCCAGCCGGAAGTCTGTCAAAAGGTTCAGAAGTTACGTGAAGTATGCGAAATTACCACGATTTGAAAAAATTGATCGCACACCTGACTTCAAAACTTCATCGAATCAACTGACTTCAGCTGATTTCAGACTTGAACCGACTTCACGTGACTTTCACTTGAATTTGAATAAGTTCACGTGGCTTCACGTGACCTGAACTGATTTCAGCTGACTTCAAGTGACTTCAACTTACCTCAAGTCACTTAAATTTGACTGACTTCACGTGAAGTTCACTTAAATTTGTCTGACTTCACGTGATGTTCACTTAAATTTGACTAACTTCAAGTGACTTTCACTTAAATTTGAATGACTTCACGTGGCTTCACGTGACTCAACTGACTTCAGCTGACTTCAAGTGACTTCAACTTACCTCAAGTCACTTGAATTCGACTGACTTCATGTGAAGTTCACTTAAATTCGTCTGACTTCACGTGACTTTCACTTAAATTTGACTAACTTCAAGTGACTTTGACTTAAATTTGAATGACTTCACGTGGCGTCACGTGACGTGAACTGACTTCAGTTGACTTCAAGTGACTTCAACTTACCTCAAGTCACTCGAATTTGACTGACTTCACGTGAAGTTCCCCGCACGGAAATTTATACATTTAAAATATATCAAGACAGAGTATATGTTTTATATACTGCATATATTTCATATATATTTAAAATTCTTCCATTTTTGCCGCTATTAGTCTATAAAATATATATACAGGGATGTATATTTTATGTATTCTATGTATGTACGATACATATATGTTGTAATACATATTTCATGCATATTTTATCTCTGAAATTATCTCTGAAATATGCATCCAAAGATCTGATAGAGTTTCGAATCAATAGATATGTATATGTGTTGAAAATGCATTTAGATAAGTAAACAAAATATAAGTTCCATGCATTCATCAAACAGTAGGATGATTGTATTTGGCAGATATACCAGAAATATAGAGGTAGATATAATAAAAAAGTATCTCTTGAGTATAAAAAATACTTGCATCGATCTATCGCGAATTTTGTGATGATGTATTTGCAGATATTTTAGTTATGTATCCGGAATATATGACAAATCTGTTCCGCGTATATGTCAAATATAATCAAACATACTTCAGATTAAGTATTTTGTGCATGTATGAAAGATATATTTGAACGAATAAATAATATGTGAACTCCATGTATTTATTTTATATGCGTAACGAAGTATCCACCTCGTATATCGAACATTTAAAAAGGATATAAATTTGGATGTATGTTGTATATATCCATAGCATATATCATCCACATATATCAATTGGATATATATGACATGCAAATTCGATATATTGTGATACATAACGAATATATGTTTCATATATAAGTTTTTGGGATACACATTGGCATATATACTGTGATGTATTTTTTTCCGTGCGGGTCACTTAAATTTGTCTGACTTCACGTGACTTTCACTTAAATTTGACTAACTTCAAGTGACTTTCACTTAAATTTGAATGACTTCACGTGGCTTCACGTGACTTGAACTGACTTCAGCTGACTTCAAGTGACTTCAACTTACCTCAAGTCACTTGAATTCGACTGACTTCATGTGAAGTTCACTTAAATTCGTCTGACTTCACGTGATGTTCACTAACTCTGACTGACTTCACGTGACTTTCACTTGAATTTGTCTGACTTCACGTGGCTTCACGTGACTTAAGCTGATTTCAATTTTATTCAAATTTTGGTCTAGATGTTTGATTAATTTTACATATTTTTTCATAAGACACAGAAATTTGTGGTTTTGAGTTAAAAAATATCAACAAAAAATCAGCACAAAATTCTACGATGAAAAATAGTGTTACCTACTCCTCAGAATGTTTAAAGTTTGGAATTTTTTTTTCAAAGAAAAAATTGAATTCTTGACATTTGAGTTTTATCTGTTCCCCAAATTACTCAGTTCAACACTCGACGCAAAACGGTCTTGAATTTTTTACTGTGTACAATGAACAATGAAAACGAGGGCTGGAATATTTTCTGTGAAAAACTTTTGCCCCTTCAATTAGTGCCCGGATTCAAAAGTCTTCGAACTGGGAGTTTCAATTTTCCTTGTCTTCTTCCCAGAGAAATACTCGATAGAATATTTTTAAAGCTCGATTGATAATCTCAGATTTCATTTTGGCTCATAGTTCTCGAAGATTTTCTTCAGAAACTCCCGAGAAACTTTAATCAAGTTTCCATTGTTGAATCAAATGAACGGGATTAGATTCTCTAATTATGCCTTTCAGTAGAGAAATTCAATCCAAACGCCAATTACGTAAGACTCTGAGAGACTCGAAGCAATTATTCCTCAATTATTATTGTCAGTCTTGAATAATCATTCGATTTGAAAATACAGCGACTTTATCAACTGTGCAAAGTACCAAAGTACCCAAACGCCCTCGGCCATTACGACTCATTGCCACTTCCGAAATACGACGCAAACATTCTTCATACAAAATGTCTGCAAAAATTACGCTAAAAGTTGAAGAAAAAGAAATTAATTCTAATATTTTTGCTCTTCATTTCTTATGTTTCAGAAGAAGAGTGGAATCCCGATGGCAAAGGACGTCAATCGAATGACACAGGTGAGTAGAAAGTAGAAACAACAACCAAAAATCTATAAACCCCAGTCGGATATTTCAATGGTGAAAAAAATCGTTGAGACGTCATAATCGCGGATCAAAGTCCGCCTACCGTAGGTGTAACGGATTCGAGGTACTTTGAGCCTCCTGCTGACCCCAGATTCCCACTTGGCGCTTGATTTCGGGTTTTTGCGAGGTTTTCAGAGGACGAAAAAAAAGAATAAAAGGCTAAGCCTCCGCAGATACCAGGAGGACGAAAAGGGAGCCGGTTATCGCGTGGGGACCAAACCTTCCCCTCAAATCCCCCTAATTACATGAGAATTCAGAGATAAGAAAAATACCCGTTTCCTATTATTAATCGTTCTCTCTCTACCCCTTTTCCTGGACCAGATATTAATTACCAGACGTGTCGACTTATTTTTTTTTCTCTCCCACACGCTCTTCGGGACTTCGGAATTACATTCCCTGAATTCAGAAAATTTGAAGAAGACAAAATTCTTAAATAATTCTTCCTTTCCGGACTTTGAAGATTGTCATGCGTGATTTTGTTTTTCCTGAAAAATAAAACTAATCTTGACGTTAATATTTCTTTACAATAAGGAGCATAATTTTGATATTTTAATTAGTAATTTTTCATATTATATTATATATCCATATCTCCATTGCTAATCGTAAGTTTCAGCAATATTCGTGATAAATTTTGTTTCTTTCGGGTCAAAAATGGTATCAAAGTCCGGGACAAAATGTCAAAGACAAGAATGAAAATCTTTCGGTGATAATAATTATAATTAAGTTTTGGACCACATATTTCAACTTGTGGTATATGCAACGATGAAAGTCATGATGATTACGTGGGAAGAAGAAAATTGTTTCTTTTGTTGTCTCAGAGTTGTCTCAATGTTTTATGGTAACTATCCCAGGTTTTTTTTCATCTCATTCCTCAACTGGATATTACGGGCTTAACTTAACCCCTCGAATCGGTTGGGTCGCTGTGGGGTTTCGAGGTTTAAGTTTCAACCCCCGGCACGTTAGGAAAATTGATACCGTGCGACACCTACGACCTCTTCTTTAGCCTCTCTTATCCTTCTACCGTTCGATAATCCCAGACCCGCCCGCCGAGTTTAGTTTCGTTACGCTGCAGTCTGCACTTTTCAACTTTACTTCCTAACTTTAATCACCGCTAATTTGCATGTAGATGAAGTAATGTGGCTGCAGAGTTGAACTGAGAGCTAAACCCGTTCAACAATTTGAGAAAACTTTTTGTTCACTGAAAAGTAGAAGAATGAAGCGTTGAAAAAAGCGACAAAAAAAAATGAAACCTTGTGAAGTTTCGAACTTTTATTGAAAATGTAGGTATCAGTCGAACTATGAAGATACATTCTTTCATAGATGTTCGATTTTACGTTGAAAGATCGCTTTTTTTCATCTTTCTAGTAACATTTTGAAAAAAGCTGTGTGTATCAGTTGAGAATGTGGATTTTATCACAATCTCAATGGCGAAAAATCATAGCTTCAATTTTCTGCATCGGGTTTTAAAATGTTATTTTTTTGCCGCCGCTGCCACTCTGTAGATTGAATCGTTCTGAATATACTAATATCACGATATCGATGTAAATTAGATAACCAAATTGAAAGTTCACGAACAGTTCGTCGCCTTCGCTTTCTCGTCTACCTTGAGCGATAGCCCAGGGGGTTGAATCGTATACCTTATACCCCACGAACTTTCTGTCGGTGATCAATAATACCTTCTCAGTGATTTACCATTCGGCTACTAATTTCCGCCACTAAGTTATCGTCGACTTCTCATCTTACGGGTCAAGGAGCCATAGAAATCGGTTATTCCATTGACTTCTGACCCCGAGGTCTTTTTTTCACTCGATTCTACAGCTGTAGCCAACCGAGTATCAGAAACTAGAGTAGCAGTGGGGTCAGAAACTAGCAGCTGCACTATAGACTCGAATGAAAGATTATTAATAAAGTACTCATCGACTAATAGATAGAAAAGATGATCGTTCCTCGCCTAAGAAGCATCAATTCATCCTTATAAGGTTAAGAAACCGTTTACCTCATTCGAACTTCGCGCCACTCGGCGGAATATTCCTCGGGCTGCCATCTATCGTCGAGCTTTTGCAGCCAGTACGGAAGCCCGTTGCAGCCGACTGTGCTGCGTCTACCCCGGGTGGTCGCTTCTTTACCAGCTCGACACGAGTCTGAATGAATATTTGAACGAAACGTGGAGAGCTTTTACACGATACAGTCTCTAGACTCTCGGTGTATGTAGCTTTTAACCGCATTTTGTTTTTTGTTAAAGGCGAAAGCTTCTTTCTCCGAGAACCACTTAGCGGGGATTACGACCCACTCTTCATCTTCTCAAGCCTTGAGTGTAATATGAGGCATGAATTTGCACCTTTTTTTTGTCTACCCAGACCCAAGTAGACAAAAAGCTCTGTTTAGTATCAGTTTTTTGCGTATCTTGAAGAAAAACTTGTTCCATAATCCCGAAAAGAAATTGATAGAGAATTTTCAGCGGCAAAAAATGAATATAAAAGCTGGAACTAGGCTCTCCCATTTACCTACGTATCCGGAATATGATCTTAATCTACGGCCTAGGCTCTAGGATATCTCAGTCCGTTTTTTTTACTCTTCTTCTCTTTCATATTATATCTCTTACCAGTAGTCACTATCAGATGATTTACTCAGCGCCCCAGCCTGAAACACGGAATATGCGTCTAGGAATACCTACTGCGGGATTTGCAGAACCTACAGAAGAAAATTTTCTACTTCTATTCCATCCAGGGTCGGTTTATTATCAGCCTTAAAATAAACTGGGAGAAATTCTGATCTTATGTGTGTATTTATCTATAGGTACTTGAAAAATCAAAATTTTGCGATGACGATCTTATTTCGAAACCAGAGTCAAATTCTGTCACAGAATTTTCACTATGCTACTGTTTTTTTACTGACAACAGCACATCTCAGGAGTATCACGTCGAAATTTCAGTTAAAAATATGAAAAATTAACAAAGTTATGATTTTTGTTTTTACCTCTTCATGAATTTTTTTTTTTTTTTTAAGTTGCAATTTTTTTTTCAAACATAAATTTTTCGTACATGATCTAGAAGGTTCGAAGCATGTTCTCTAATTTTTTTAAACACTAAATATGAGGTCAACATTTATTAACTGCCTCCTCTGGTCGGAATTCCTTTTTTCTCGAACGGTTTTTACCGTTGTTTACTTGATACACATTTCTTATTCTTTTGAAGTAATGTCATTGAAAAATTACACTGTTAGTCTGATTAGGATAAATTTTAAACAGGATCATCTGTTTGAACCAGTCCTTGAGGAGCCGGTTTTTTTAATTTTGAATTTCCCTTCATGTTACGCTACCTGAAAGGTGAATAAAAGTACTAAAATTTTTATTTGTTATCACTTCAAATGTTTAAAATTTCATAAAAAAATCATTTTTTTTTCAAAAAACGGCTCCTCAAGAACTGTTTTAGACATTGAAGATGTTCGATTTGGTTCAAATTTAATCTACATACATCAGACTAACAGTGTACAAGTGACAGTGTCTACAGTCTATGAAAAATATTGCGTATAGCCAAAGGCGGGAAAAAGAAAATATTTGAAATTCATCGATCGTCTAGATTTGACACAGAGCGGAGTATGAAAAAACTACCAAAGTACCTTTTTCGGTACGATTATTGAATTATCGTACATGCCAAATATTCAGGATTGGAAAAGTTATTCTTATTTTTTTGAGACCCAAAACTACAAAAATTGGACTTGGAATTTGGCGTTTATACGCCTATAATTATCAGTTCGCAAAAATAATTGCGACTCCTGTTTCAGTCTCTAATCTCGTGTGAATTAATATCAGGAACCTGATACAAGATATTCCCACTGAAAATGTTGACGTGATAAATCATGTAATTGAAAAATATATGTTAAAAATCACAAAATAATTCATATCTATTAAAACAAATTATATGATAAACCGTATAATTGATTTTTTTTCTATATAGTTGTTCAAAATCAGAAGGTAAAAATCATATGATTAATCACATGAGGATTTCGTTCATAAGATTATATGATACAACAACATTTTTAGTAGGGATGAAGTATGAACTTTGTAAAAAAAGTAGTAAAGAAGTAGCTCGCAGGGAGTAGGAGAACTCAGTCGCTTAAACTTCAACCCCTATAATATGGGGTGAATAGTTGTCGCTGAGGTATTGTAAAGATTTCCGTTTCCCTGTACGAGACAGTTTCAAGATTGAGAATCGTGAGGGGGGTTGGTCAATATTTAACCCGGCTAGTAAACCGTGGTTGACATCGCGGTAGTCAGATGTCGCCGTTGAACCTCGACGCTCTAGTTCAGCCTCTAGCGGAGGCCGGCAGAACTTCTGGGATGTTTTTAAAGTCTGCTAACGCCACACCCAGCCGGCGTCGGTCCGGAGTCTCACCACGATCTCGGCTCTCTGTATAAAAGCGAAGCTTTTTTTTCATCGTTATCGAAAAATAGTAAAAAGGGACAATAATTCGATTACATTGATGATGTAAATCAGAAATGAAATAAAAGAAGAGTTTTCTCGAGAGTTTCTCTGATTGCGAGCCAGAGCTTTTCGCTTCCCTCTATCTCTCCGATACTAATCGCCGGTCAAACTCGAGCTTTAATAGCAGACGATATTTTCCCTCGATACTGGCGACACCCGACGGATCCTCGAGCAACTAATATTGATTATAAAACCGTGTAGTGGTTTTTTTTTTGTTCTACTCTTGAACCGTTCGCGGTAGTGCACGCGGCCGGTTTCTCGCAGTCTCTGGTTTTATTCAAATCGTGATTCATTTGAGTGTCGAAGAGTCGTTTGATATACCTTCAATACGATTCATCGTTTCTATTATAAATATAGTTACGTTTTCTATCAGTGGGATAAAAGCTTCTTCATGTAAGTATCAACAATATCCATCGATATCGTCGACTGTTCTTCCAATTTTCAATTTACAATCCTCTCAAAAATGAAAAAGCTTTTGACAGTAATTTTACACTCCACCCTCCACATTCTCGGCTTCTTCACCTTCGGTTCCTTCCCATCCGTTTCCCGCAGGGTCTCGTCGATTCCCTGTAATCCTGCGTTCCGATAGAGTCTAGAGTCTGCTAGGATTTTTTTTCCCCCTGTGATTTTTCATGATTTCTGAGCCGATGTCGTGACGCCCCAGCCCTTTTACGGCTCCTTATTTTTTTCTTTCTTCATTCCTCTTCAGGCGGGATATGGCGGTGAGGCGGGTGCGGGTCGAGGGTCGAGGGTAGCAAAACACAATCGACAGGGACTGACATTGTATTGGCGGGACGCCGCTGATTCCGTTCTCCCTCTCTCTTATTGTATTATCTCGAATTTCACTCCACACGCGAGTCGCGGTCTTTGACGCTCGAACTACGATAACTCTCTAGCTGCGGTGTTGAAAATTATTTTTTAAGATCGCCAGGATGAGATTGTGGAAAATTGGAGCCCGATTTTTACCAGATAACAACGTTGTACAATTTTGTAAAATTATTCGAATCTTTGGGAGAAATACGACGTCATAATGTTATAAACTTAGATCACGTTTATTTTTTGTTTTTGTTCAAACGATCTTCTTTCTTGACCTTATCATCGGTATTAGGAAAGCTTTTTTAGGTATCCAAGGTCAGAAAAAAGCTTTCCTAATTTTTTTGTTTAATTCAAATTTCATCAGAAACGAATGAAAATGTCACCTTTTGGAGAAAATCGCGTTCTAACGTTGGAATTTTGTATTATTTGAAATTACTTTTCACACTATCGGATATTCTTCGTCATATTTTTCCAATATTTCAACAGTCGTTGATAACGATTCAAAATTGTGATATTATGGACAGAAATTGATGAATCCTTAAAATCATTTCGTTTTCTGTTTCTTAAATGGATCGCATTGCACTTGTCAATCTCTGTACCGAAATTTCGTGTCAATTGAATCGCGATCGAGTAATCGATTATTCTAGATTGCAGGTTCCGAAACCCGAGTTAATTATTATACGTCTAATTGCTCTAGGCGTAGGTACACCAAACCTGTCCATGTTCATGGATTATTCACCCCGTCTCGACTATTACGCTGTACTCCGTAACGTTATATGATTTATGGCTTTTACGAATGACACACATCGTTTATAGATACCTGCGACATTAATTATTATCCCTGATCGATTCCTGCTCTTCGAGAGGCTCAATAGTCCCTCAGTATATTCGAAAGAGTCGGTGAAAATTGGGATCCGCCGATTTTAGGATGAAGCTGAAGCTAGCAGCGGAACATTTTAAGCTCTTCCTGGATAGAGCGACATGGTATGAGACATTGGGGTCTTAATTTTTGGGAAATTACTCACACGGCATAATATTTCGCAAACTTCAAATTCTGTAGCCTCAGTGTCTGATTTTCATTGAATTCAGCAATTTCGGCTCCTAACTATGGCTGCTAGCTTCAGATCCGTGATTTTAGGATATTTATAGCGAGATGCTATCTATTCAGCGACTTCATAGGCTTCTTTATAGTCGCCACTGGTCAGGCAAGAGTCTGGATATTCGAAAAATGGTCAGGGAGGTCAGGGAAAAGTCAAGGAATTTGTCATGGCGGTGCGAAACAAGACAAAATAAAAGATCCCCAGCAATTTTTTCATCTTCCTCGCGCGGAAATCTTGATCAATGCAAAATAGTGGCAAAAGTTGTGTACATTATAAATGATTAACATTGATCCAGAGCTTCATTCATTACACACTTGAATAACCACCATTTCCTCCGAATTTCAGTCAAGGAAATGTTTGGGATTCTTTTTTCCACTCTTTATAGTGGCCACCGTGTTCTTCTGGATAAAAAAAAAGATTGTACTTTTGAAAACAAAAAATGGGTCAGATAGGGCATCAACTATTCTTTATATAGTAGATCGAACTAATTCATAGCATTCCCATCCATAATCCCTGGTCGATTTATACTATATTCTCACATTTCTGTCAATCATAAAAATACAAAAATTTGATCAAAGTCTTTTTTCCGGCCCGAGAAGATGAACTCTGCTACTTTATCTGATGGATAAAAATTGATTCGAAATTCGCACTGAGATCGCTAATTACGCCGTTGAAGTTTGCAAACGGGCTCGGGGCAAACGTGGGAATGAGCTGGGTGGGTAACGACCGCGGGGCTTCGCGTTCACTGAGTTTCACTTCACTCCGACCCCGGAAGGGAACAAACGGATTCACCTCTTTGACACCGCACACTGATCATCGACGCCCTTTCACAACCCGGAATACGCAGAGGTCCGAACTCAACCCTCCCTCTCAAGTCTTTTGACAGACTCTGATCGACTTCACTCCACCATAATCAGAGCGAATATCCTGCCAGTAGGCAAAAGATATTTCCTCACACCCGGTCGCAAAATGCCACTTTTCATACCTCTTGTGCCGGCGCAAAACAGATCTTTTCGGCCCTCGGGCGCAAAGTTCCGTTTTGCGCCCGCTCACTTGGTCTGAAAAGAGGCTTTTTTGCAGATCAGGTGTTGAGAAAAAAATCGTGTGAAACACGAGCGCAAGGCTATTTTGGCGAGCGTGATTGCAGTACACTCACCTTCGGCTCGTACTGCAAATTTCACACTCGAAAAATAGTGTTTTGCGCCCTTGATACACAATGTACTATTCCTCACACCCGGTCGCAAAATGCCACTTTTCATACCTCTTGTGCCGGCGCAAAACAGATCTTTTCGGCCCTCGGGCGGAAAAGTGCTTTGCGCCCGCCTAAAGCGGGTGCAAACGACTCTTTTCCTGCCCTCGGGCGCAAAGTTCCGTTTTGCGCCCGCTCACTTGGTCTGAAAAGAGGCTTTTTTGCAGATCAGGTGTTGAGAAAAAAATCGTGTGAAACACGAGCGCAAGGCTATTTTGGCGAGCGTGATTGCAGTACACTCGCCTTCGCCTCGTACTGCAAATTTCACACTCGAAAAATAGTGTTTTGCGCCCTTGATACACAATGTACTATTCCTTGAAGGTAGAAGATAATCAGGGAAAAAGGAAGACTAAAATGTATTTCAAGTTCGTCGAATCTTGTCCCGGAATGATCGAGGTGCCGGTGGCATTGGGAGTGAGACTGAACGACGCGAATCCATAAACGAGGTGCAGCGAGCAGCGCGAGTCTCATTGAGACGATTTAGCGTCAGTCGAGAAACAATGGTCCAATTACAATCCCCTCGTCGTTATAACCGAATTCGACAATACTTGAACGATCGAATCAACGCCGCGCCGTTGCTCGACGGACAATCAAATGTCCGATCGAGTGTCCGGGCCTCCGTCCCAACGGAGTTTGGACAATTGTTTTTAGGACGTCACCCCCCGCCCTCGTTGAGAGGCTTGTTACGAAGATTAATACGCAGCATCAACCATATGCCACGTTTTTTTCCTCTTTCTCATCTCTTCTCTTCTCTTCGGTCTTTCACTCAACGAACCGATGCAACGTGAATAAAATATCTGAACGATGCTCGAGAATATAATTGTTATTGTAATATTTCATTCAACGTATGCTGCCCATCCGGAAGTAATCCGCCACGACCAAAGGGAGCCTCTTTGTCCTCGAAAAGAGGACCGCTTTAATCCCCCGAGACTCTGTGTCACTGTGTGCAATGTGTGTCTGCATGTATTATAATATCCAGCACACGTAAACACACTTGCTTCCTTCTTCTTGGAGAAACTTCCGGTTCTCTGGTTTCAGATTTAATCAGGGAACCTCGAGGTGTTCATTTGCTTCAAACTCGCATTCTTCGACTCTTATCTCATGGTTTTACTTCGACGATGCAGAATACCGTAAAAATGTGTGAATGTGACGTTCATATAGTAAACAGAACTAATCTAGTCAATTGTGAAATGAGTCATCGTCACGTGACTCTAATGCATCCATGTCATACCGGGAGAGTCGACGTATCCAACATACAGACGATAATGTAGAGAATGGAGATAACGCTTGCATCTAATGCAATATGTATGCCCTGAAGAATCGAGGCGAGCATAAAGTCCGCCGATAATACGCCCACTGAAATTTTCTGGGAACCGAGCCAATACCTTCTTCCCCGCCTTGGCCACGGTGCCTGGCGTCGACATTGATTTAAACTGTGAATAAATAAGAACTGGGAGGATCCCGCGTTCTGGTTCCGATCGAATAACCGAAATATAAATATTCTTCATGCCTTCGGGGCTTCGGGTCCCGCTGATTACGAACGGGACGTTAATCAACCTCCAAAAAGGGGCTCAATTCAGGCTGAACTAGTTCGCCTCTGGTTCACCAGTTGTGACTAGGAAATGGGGCAAAGAAGAGTGGATGAACGACTAAGATGACTACCCAGACAGCACAGAACTCAGAGTTGCGTAGAAGTCATCAAACGTCCCACTTTTTGACGTTCGAATCTTGTCTTGGCTCTTAAAGACGTCTTTTGGTCTGGTATATTACGTGCTGTCTGGGTAGTCGATGAACGAACGCGATTCCGTATTTTATAGTCGTTATAAACTCGAGGTCCGACTCCCCAAATCCATTCGACTCGTCTTTATCTGGTCATTAGATTATACCGAGAGTGAAATGACGAAAGCGACGTTCAGTCGAGCAACGCCACACGTATCTGTACCCACTTTATCATTATCGATGCGACGCTAAGACGTTCTAACGCTATCTCATCTTCTTTCCTATTCCGATACGAGCGAGAAGCGATCCAGGTGTCACGAACAGAACTGAAGATGGGGTATTGCAGCCATTATCGCACACGCGGCTAGACTCGATGTTTTCATACGTTGTTGGTTTATATCGAAGAAACATCCGCACATTTTTGTTTGATTGTTCGGTTCATCGGTTTATAGATGTGAGCCCAGACAGCGAAAACTGAAAATTACTTCTTTGATGTACCTAAAACAGATAAAATTATTAGAACAAATTGAAAGTTGAAAGACACCCCAGTTGGAAACGTTCGAGAATTTTCATGGAGAAAGGAATGATCAAAGACGCTCTTTGGCACTGACGTGGCTCATGTATGTTTCCATCCGCACCCTGTAGTGTATCATGAATTACGTATACGACACACGAGCTGAGGGATGGTTGGGATATACAGAGGGATATGTATGTACGTATCAAGCCACGACAGTATGCGCAAACACGGGGTTCATTACCAGGGAGCTTGATTGGGGGTATAGCTAGTGGAAGCTGGCGGAGGCTGATTAGAATTGGCTTTGGGATTTTGAGTTTGTCTTCGCTGCAGACTCGGTTGACCTTCTTATCAGCAATTATTCTAATTGGAATTATCCACGGTTCGACAATCCCAGTGTTGCTATATCCACTATCCGGTAGATAAAGACGGTATAGGACGAAATCTTCACGACTGTATTAATCAGGACGAGCTGTTCAAACAAGCGGAAAGAAGAGAAACACCTCTCAAAGTTCACAAAAAAAAGTCGGGATTAAAGTACTGAAAATAATTACCACCAGCTACCCTTCTGCTACTGCAAAAGTGAAAAAAAGGGAATGAAATAGGATGAGAAGAGGTTCATTTTGTACCGTCGAACCTTTGATCCTTCCATTTTTTTCGATGAAAATTTGTACTCGAACGTTTTTTGGGTCACTAATCACGAGTGACGGATCCAATTTGCTGAGAGAAAACACTAAAAAACATTCAAAATCTCATGAAACTTGGTACTCGAGGGGTTTTTTGAACCGCTGATCAAGGATCTGATCTCTCAACTTCCTTGATTTGGTATTTCGCCAAACGTTCGCTTACATCGAAAACCGGGACTGGTCAGACGAATCGACGTCACGCACCGACATGGCTACTTCTGTTCGTAAAACTTAAATAAACCAAGTGAGTCGTTGAACCGCGGAATAGTTCTGCTTCTGGGTTCCGTGATTCACGCCGAAATCAACGACCCACAAACGTTTACTAGCCTCTACTCGATTTTGTAGGAACATTCACCACGCTGGAAGAAGTTTCTCGAGTACGTTTGATATTTTTAAATCACTTCAGCAGATCACTGCTGCCAAAGCTGCTGCTTCAATCTGCTACTATTTTTTTCATCTAGTTCAGCATCGAGCTTCCAGAAGGTCAAACGCGAGCGGTGATAATCTATGTGTGAGAAATACGTGAGACCATGATGATGGATGGTAAATTAATGAAGCTGAAGCTAGCAGCCAAAAAGTGCTGAATTCTATTGAAATGAGACGACAAATGAGCCACAGAATTTGAAGTTCTCAACTATATTCTTCGCACGTTGGGAAAGGCGTCTTTTTCTCCCAAAGGGATTAGGAATGGAGGCTCGCCACCACGGCTTGTAAAAAGCAATCAATTTCCTATCGCGTTATCTGACCGAGCTTCTGCAGGGTGAAAAAGCGATAGGCGACAGCGAAGAAAGGGATAATCGCCCGACTCGAAACCTCCGACAAACTGCTTCAATCTCCCGAGGATTAAAAAAGCTGGTCTTGAAAAAGATAAATAACACTTCTTCTCGGACTCGATTATTAATCAAGACGTTCTTCCTCCGGTACGCAACTCGCGTCATAGTGCTTGGCTAAAGTTAGACGTCGGTGCTACTAGACTATTTTCAATGGCTTGATACTCGGTATCTACGCGATCTAATATTACCTAGTTTAACTATATGGTAACGCGATGCTGTCAGAACTGGGTCACGCCTCCGCCTCGGCTGGTCTGCCCCTGAATTAATAAGCCGGTTCCCAAGCCTTCCACAATTTTTAACGAGGCTCAGTTTCGCCAAATTTTATCCCCCCAGTGAATGAAAATGGGGGATAAAAGTTTCTCTAGTTGCTCTCAAAAGCTCGCGGTGCTGAAGTAATAACTTGAGTGATCGCTATTGGGGTCAACGACTCTCCAGACATATGTGGCCTCTTCTTTGACTTTGACTTCCATCTTTCAGATAATCTGCTTTCTCATATAAAATGGTATATTATGCACCAAGGGAAGGAAGCAGGCGCTTTTTGTCGCGCGAGACAAAACGCCTGCTTCCTTCCCATGGCACACATCTTATTTTCTACCACATATGCATCAAAAACGAGAGAAAGTGAGGTTAGATCCATGGAAACGGCGTCGTCCGCTAGGGGCAGCACTTTCTTCGTTTATTTCACCGTTACTATGGTTACGAGACTTTTTTTCCCCTGCTGGCAAGTTTATTTCCCCGGTCAACAACACTGTGACTTCCATCCCGTCAAGAAGGGCAAAAAACACGAGTTTTTAATGCATGTGTGGTACAAAAAAAAATCTCTTTTACACCATGACGTGATTTTTGTGAGTGCCCTTGCCGCCCTGTCGTCTCAAACACTTGTGCTGGGAAGATATGTTATCCAACATTCTTAGAATTGGAATAGCTCATCCCCTTCCCGGAAAACAGTTTCTCAGACTCGATGGTTGGATCTTGGTATTTGAACCAGGGTGAGATGTAGCAGGTCATAGATCCTTTTTTTATCCGCGAGGAAGAATGTTTTATCTTGTGAATATCGCACGCAGAGAGGATAAACAAACAGTCAACAAACTATGTGTATAGACCGACGGACTTATTTCGGTCTTCTTACTCGAAAGCTTTATTTCTGGACTATGGTTTCTGCCAAATAGGCCGAGCTCAAACTCACTACAGTCGAATTTCATTTGCTGCATCCTTTTTCAGCGATTCATTATATATTTATTCCGGAGAAAGGTGAGGTTTGAGAATTTATTGATACACGGTCGCTGGTTAGGTTGGACAATAATTGACAATGAGTCAGGAGACAGAAAGCTCTCAGCTGACTCTATTTGGACGTTGTCATAACAATCTATGGCGCGGCACCAATGTGGGGTGGATGGACCGGCTCTCGAAGATGAGAAAATAAAACAGACATATTTTCCCATCGATGGACGTGGAAGACTGAAACGATATTTTTATCCGGAGGATTTAGGCCCGTATACCCATATACACGGAATACTGTCGCGAGGGCTTATCCACTCCCTTATATCGCGCGGGGGCGTCTTATGTTCGCAAGAAAAAATAAAATCACACATATTTCAAGAGGTTTTAGCGGATTTTCAACATTCCAAAAGCCGTATGAAATCCGGAGAGAATTTTGAGGATTTCTCTTCAGGGATTCTCAAATAAATTGCGAACCAAGGGAGATCGAAGCTGATTGATACGATATTTTAAGAAAAGTGTCGAAGGAAAAGTCTCACTGAGGTCTGTTCAAAAACTCAAATTGACATACAATATTTGGCTATGCATTTTTTTTTTATTTCTTGCTATTCGTTCAGGAATCGATAAAAAGAAATTGGAACACAGTTTGATCCAATTTGACCAATAAAATTCCCCAGAGTGAAGTAAAAATCATGAAATCGTGAAAATTAGTTAACGAATGTTGATGAAAATTGGTACCAGAAGGTTTTTGGGGTCGCTGATGACGAATCCGAGGTCAGATTTCGAAAAATTTGTCATAGGTGATCCAGTATGACGTATAATCCTAAATCGTAAACTCGTCCTGGATTTTTCTAGTCTTCGGACTAAAAATTTGACGTTGAGCTTCCAAAAGTCAAATTGGACAATGATTTTTCAGTGTAAAATTGGAAAGTACGAAAGCTGCTGGTAGATCGAGAGTAGGTAGTTTTTTTATAACAATTAGTCCTAGAATTGTCAGGGAATTTTGGAACCTATCCTGATTCCAAATCTTATACAAGTACACACATCGAAAGTTGGGAAAAATCAATCGAAATTACGTCAACTGTTAGAATCATTTTGATCCAGTGACTGAAATAACTTTGGATCCTGTTTATTCAGCAGAAACCCAAAAAAATTGCAATTAAATGAGTAAATTATCATCTTATGGAACCCTAGCGACCCTAAATCAAAATACTTTTTGTCACACCTGCACGGAAAGTTTCATTTCCGAAGCCTGCAATATAGCGTGCGTAAAAGTCCTCGTTTCCAAACAATGCGGAAAGCTCCACTTCATTTTGTGTTACTCACGTAACACTGCATACTATTCGATACCGCGAATCTGAAATGTCAGACGACTGATTAATCGACCCTCTTTCATTCCGCAGGTGGCTCCGGAAGGGGTGAAGGTGAAGGAGGCACCGGTGACCTTCCGGGTGGCGGCGGAAGGCGCGTCGGCGTCGCCGGGGGCGGAAACGTCGCCCGAGGCACCGGCGGAGGTGGTCGTTCAAGGGACGAGCCACGTCGCCACACTCTCAGCGGTGACCATCAGCCGTCCCTTCATCATCAGCAATTCAACTCTCAGCTACATCCGCTTCATCCTCATCATCTTCCTCCTCCACACGGCCGGTACGGCACGCCGTCAAACAGACACGCGACCACGATGGACCTCGAGGTAAGATTCACTGTACAAATTGGGACTCTGCACGATTCATTTAATTTTTTTTTATTTCATATATTAGTATAATTATTTCGAGCTAGTTCTTTTTTTTCATTCTCGTTCAGGTACATAGAACAGGTATACGATCTCTCTTCGCTTTCGTTAAAATTCGTCCTCCATTCAATTTGAGTTTTGAGAAACTCTTCGGAATTAGTTGAGATGTTATGTAAAAACTCGGTTAACTAACGAAGGTCTCGTCTTTCCACGCGACTTGATAGGCTAATTAAAGTCGAAACGAAAAGTTTGTCTTTGTCGTGAAGTAACTTTACTTTACTTTCCTCGGTTTTGTGTATACTCGAACTTTTGATACCGTATCGAGTCTTCTGATGTAATTGAATTTTAAATCAAAAGATTCGCAGCTTTGTTAACGTGGAGGGAGAACAAAGAGCGCAAAAATAAACTTCGTAGATTCTATGGTACGAAGTTGAATGAGAAAACTAAATTATCCAATCGATCCTCCTCGCGCTACTATTGAGTACGTATTCAGGTACTTTGCTCACGTCAAAGGAAGCCACGAAAGGTTCTTCGAAACGAGTCAATTTATCACCATCGATTCGTTTCCTCGTTGTTCTTCGATCGGTTTATAGCCTACTCCAAACTTCTAGGTATCCGGAAGCTATAGAATTACTTTTAGCGTGTTGAACAAATCGGAGATTCTATAGAAAGTCAAAGCTAATGAAAGAGAGAGAAGCGAGCCTCTTTTTATTCTGGATTTCCAAAAATACTTGAGTTTCACCGATCGGTTATAGATTCGTTACAGAAGACTGAAAAAGTGCCTTTTTTGGTTCACTAAAATTATCGCGAATAACAAATTTCAGCTAAAAATATCAACGTGAGGAAGAGAAAAAAAATCATTCAATTTAAGCTCGATCCTTCGAACTGAGGAAAACTGGAAGATAAAGTATAAAGAAGTATTCGAAATAATTATCCATATTTTGGGGTCAAATTCAGAATATAAAAAATCGGCGACCTACATTTGTAACCGATTCTAAGGATCAATAATTGATTGAAAAAAAAAAAATGTACCGTGAATAATGAAGCGATCGTCCACGTAACTGGGTCAAACTTTCCTCGTAGCCGATACAGAGAAGAAAAAATGGGGGAAAAAAGGCCGTTGAATAAAGTAACGAGAGACAAATCTAATTATCAGAGAAGAGACACTCACGCTTCACGTCGTCGACTCTCCCGTTCTTTTTTCTTTTTTTATTTTATTTTTTTTCTCTAACGCTCCGTCGCTCTATACTTCACACCCCACGAGGGTTAATTTACACTCACCGAGTAGTTATGTAGCTCGTGTTTACCAAGGAAACGAAAACAAACTTGGGCTCAAACTTTAAACGAGGTAGGGGATCTTAGGAGACAAGCTTAGGACAAGCTTCAGGTGTTCTTCTTCATATACTTCTCGAATCCAAAATGCATTTTATCTTCTCGGTTTTACATATCAGTCGAAATTTGAGTCTTTTTTTTCTTTGCTCTTGACCATTGATAATTTTTCAAAGGCGTTGAGTCCCTCGATTTGGATTTTTCTTACACGCTATACTGATAACGCAGCACTGCGTGCAGTGTATCTTTGAGCTTGAGCTTGAGCTTAACCTTTATATATTATTTGTGTGTTTTCGTGCTCCTCGCTAACAGATGGGGACCAAGTCACGCCAGAGAAAGGTAAATCCTCTAACATTTCACTAATTATAGCCTCGTGCTAACAGCATGCCCTTTAAAAAGTCGAGAATTTATCTTAAAGAATCAGTATATTGCGTTACTAGTGCAGAAAGTGGCACACACACGTTTTTTTTTTTGTACTTTCTACGATGGAAAGAGTGATTCTCGAAGCCTGTATAAATTGTGGAATAACTTCCTCATTCCCAAGCAGTGCGGAAAGTGAAGTTTTCTCGCACTGCTGGGAAATAAGTCACTTTAGGCATGCTTTAGACGCTTCTAAAATCCAACTTTTCGTATAAGGATGACAAAAAAAAGTGGAAATTGAGGAATGATATGAGGTTTCTCGAATTTGAAATTGCAGTCTCCTCTTCCCCGAGGGTATCCACCACCGTCGACAGCGATGCTGTTCGACGACGATCCCGGTATCATGTCAGAGGTCGAGACATCGAGCACAGGATTTCGTCGTGGAGGAAAGCAAAGAAGCAGTCTTCCCGTTGTCAGAACACCAAGCAAGACTTTGGAGCGTCCACTAGGTAACTTACGATCGGTCATATTTCCACTCGACTATCCTAAAAACGTTACAGGAATTCGGGGATTGTAGCCACTCTCCTAGTAAAATTTACTTCCATTTATACATATAAAACTATACAGAAAATGGTGGAAAAGGTAAAAAATGAAAGATTATCACACTAAATCCAGACCCATAGGCAAATTCACTCTCTATCTCTGATTTATCCTCACGTATCGATATTTTAGACCATTTAGACCCTCGGATCGCACGTTTTTCTTTTTTTCTTTGTAGTTCATTAAAATCGATCAGATTGTTCATAATTTCTGTTTCTTCCTACTGGAAAAAAAAATATATTTTGGAAATCGATTTTCCAATCAGTTGTTTTCTTTAGCAGTACTTAAATTTTTCTTTTCTAGTTTGCTAATGAAAATGATATTTGAAAAATTGCGAAAATTTGGTCGCGCGTAGTGTCATTCAGTAGGTACAGAAAGCGATACCGAGATGTTTGATCTCTGACAAAACAATGAATTTCTGTGGGCGCATCCCTAGGACTGGTGTTCCTGCAGTACAGGAACGAGACCAAGCGAGCCCTCCTGCCGAACGAAATAACGAGTATTGACACTGTCAAGGCCCTCTTCGTTAGGAGCTTTCCGAAACAGTTGACCATGGAGTACCTCGACAGTCCCCTCGTTAAGGTCTACATACACGACAGCAACAAGGACATGTTCTACGAACTCGAGGACATGCGGTGAGTCAAGAACAGAATCTTCTATATAATTACCTGAAAAACCTAGTTTGAATTTTGAAAATCTGACCTCAGATTCTTGATCAGCGGTTCAAAAAAAGCCCTTAGAGTACCAATTTTCATCAGAATCCAAATGTGTTTGGTTTTGTTTCACGTAATTGTGTGATTTTTAGATAACATATGCCAATGAACCCCTTTCAGCTCCCACCTCAGAGACATCAGGGACAGAAGCGTCCTCCGACTTTTTGAAAGTTCTGACGGTGTTGCCGGGATGCCGGGACCCCTCGGTGCGCCTGGTGGTGGCGGAGGACTTCCTCCACACTGGGAGGATCAGAGCTACTTCAGCGAACCAGAGTTTGACAGCGAATATCAGCATCAGCACATCCACAGAAGCAAGGTAAGGTGATTTGGATTCATTTTTCGTGACAGATACACGTTCTTCGGTTTGTTCTCCAGGAATTTTACCCTAGGTAGGAAGCATATTTCAATCGATTCTTGGACTCTGGATGATATTTAAAAACTTTGTACATTTTTGACCCGGACATAATCGAGTTTCGAAAACTAGCAATCATCGAGAGCTTTTTTTTAGCAAATGAAAATCTTGAAGTTATTCACTTTCGGGAGTCACGATCGATTCGGTAGTGAAAAAGGTAACATCTCTCAATTAGCGACCATAAAATCCTGGGACTTCCTCTGAAACGGTAAATGTATGTAACTATAAAGAGTAACGCGAGTTACGAGCCTCATGAATAAAGGATTTGCGGATTAAACAGAATGAGGTATACGAACTCTCGAGCATTAACAATGTACATAACATATTTATTCATGAAGATAAGTGAGGCGTATTTATATTACACTAGTGTACAGATACGGGTATATGAATGATCTTTTTGTTTTTGTTTCTTGATTATGGTAGGCGTATGACTGGCGATACATTTTCTTTCTACAGACTAACGATATACATAAATAATAGCTATTGATTTTTGAGCTTGTCGGTCATAATAAGTTAAAACGATTCGATGTTCGAACGTTTGATGATGAAAAACGAATTTTCAGTGTTCAAAAACGTTTTCAGAAGAAGAAAAAAATTGTCACTGAACTCTGATTGGCATTCTCTACGTGAAAAATCGTCACTGATAAATTCTAGGCGTTTACTAATCCACTAAATTTCGGTTAATCAACGATTTGATGAATTTAAACGTGTCGATCAACGAGTTCGACAAGTTTTTGACCCTCCGTCGTCACGGGTGATATTTTCCTTCCTCTTTCCACCTGGATTCCGAATCCTAAATAAATTCTCCTCCGCTTCGTTCAGAAAATGAAAACTAAACTTTCGGAGTATAAAACGAAGATTAGCGAGGCTGAGAAAAGCGCGGGAATGGGTTTCGATTTGAACTTATAATCCCGCTGAAAATGACATCCCTTGATGGAAAGCTCGAGGCTCGACGATACGATTTATACCTAGACAAACGATTCCAGGGTGCTAAAACTTCTAACGACCAGGAGATTAATTTTAGAGACTTGAAAGCTTCTGTTCCTTTTTTTCTGAGGGAAAGAAGAAGAAGAAAAATTATCCAGCAACCGTGACTGGACTCGATATCGAGAAAAGGCGATCTCAGAATCCTAAAATCCTTTGCACGTTTGTGCAGCTGGCAGATAAAGCGCTCCGGAGTAAAGTTTCTTCGAAACGGTTCTCCACCCGAAGATAAGAGCCTTCTCGAAGGGGTCGGGGTCGCAGCCGTTGCAGACGTCCATCACCTGTCTGACCTCCCCTTCCGCGGGTTCACGCTCGTCGATTTTGTTGGCTTGGGCCGGAAGTGTGACTCCGAAACTGTTCAGTCCGGTAAAATAATTATTGTCCAATCCCTGATTGCCGATGAAGGTATCGTCGAGTAGCGATCCGTCGGCCAGTTGCACCAGTCCTCGCTTCTTCTTGTCCGTTTCGCGCTTTGCGACCATCTTTTTGCCGAAGGCAGGCGAAGCTTCGTCCTCGGCCTCGGAGTCGACGAAGGAAACCTGGAAATAAATATTTGACTAGATTCGACGCACAGCTAAATATCGAAAATCTGATAAAATGGCTTTTTCGAAATGGTAAACTGAGTGCGCAGACCGAATTTCATCGAGAAATGTTCAAAATTGTGGAAATTATTCGGTTTTTTACACCCAGCGTGGTTTTATCTGGAAACTGGCCAGCTGAAATGTTTCGGTAATGCAAAATGGCCAGTTTGAATAGAAAATTTGATCAGTGAAGATCTATAAACTGATGGAAACCTTCATTTTGGCCTACTATTGGATGGACTAAAAGTCCTGACCTCTGACTGAACGGGTCGATCCTCCAGGTGCTCGAATTCAGTTTTTTCATCATATCTCGACAACTATTGATCCTATCGTCACAGCAGTTATTATAAAAAATGAAGCTTACTGAATTCTCTACAACAAAGGTTCAATACATTTTTCCCGTATCTTGGATAGTTTTCATCTAATACATCAGTGAATACGTACAAAATCCTCACAAGGTTTTATACAAATATCGGTACTTTCAGACCTGTGTTACACAAAAACTATCCAAGATATGAAAAAAATGTATCGAACCTTTGTTGTACAGAATTCAATCAGCTTCATTTTTGTGTCAACCTTTTTTACGATGGGATCAATAGTTGTCGAGATATGATGAAAAAACTGATTTCGAGCACCATCGACTACCAGTAAATTAAGCTGAACCAACCTTTTCGTCGGTGGCTTCGGTGTCTCTCTTGGTCTTGTCGTTGGTATCGCGTTTGTATATCGTCGGATACTGATTTGCGAGGTACCCGAAACCGTCGTCCGACTGCGTCTGGATTTGAGCGAGCTGCGAAGCCCTCGGTATTTGGTTACCGAAGTATTGAGTGGATCCGAGGGACGGTACGAACGCGTTTGCGGGTACTCCCTGAGACTCGGGGTTCACCGGAGGCAGGGCAGGCTGGAACGATGTCTGGGGCTGAAGTTGGTTCGGGTGTCTGACGATCAGGCCGTTCTGAATGATCTGAAGAGGCGTTCCGGTATTGATTTTCACCTGTGGACGAGGATCGAAGAGTAATTAGCCGAAAACAATTACAAACCCGAAATAGAACAGAAAATATCCTGGACACCCACCGCGTGGTTTATCTGACCTCCGGTCAAGAACGGGCTTTGGGCAAGCGGCCGAGTGGTCACTGGCGCTGGCGTCGTTGGCCTGGGGGTGTTGTTGCTAGTGTCGTGCTCATAGTGATGGGCGTGATGGTGCTTGTGATCCTTGTGAGCTTTACCAGCGCTCAAAGCGACTCCGTAGAGTTGGACCATGGTCAGTTCTCCCAGGAAGCCACCAGAGCCTAAAAAGTTAGGAGATTCAGCCGATTTCGTAGTGAAAATGAGCCTCGAAACTTTGCCGAGTCTTGAAAAGGAAAAACTTGTCTGATATCCGGAATCTTAATATCGAGGGACACTAGAAGAAAGAACTTCCGGTTTCACAATATCTCTGCGAGGATGTAGGGTATTTTTTCAATTTGTTTATTAGTGGCCTCACCTTCCGGAGCTTCGGCACCCTCCAAAAATCCTCCGCCAATTTGACGCTGTTCTTGACCAGAAATGGCAACGCCTCCTCCCTTGATTACGTGGCCGACCAACTGAGGGTGGAAATTAGATTGACAGTTTTGTTAACGAATACATGGTGGCCAGTGGTCAGGGAAAAATCAGGGAATCCGATAAATGGTCAGGGAAGTCATGGAATTCGAAAAATGGTCAGGAATATCATCGGAGGGGTTCATCACTGATCGATTGATAGAAAAATTGCGAAGAGGTTTGAGTGGATGATTGGAGGGTTCGAAAACACTTGAGGGGAGTGTCTCTTACCCTGTTGTGGAATCCTCGACCAACGCGTTCGTCGTTGACCCAAATTTGCCATTCTCCGGTACGACCGTTCCAACTTTGGCAGGCATGGTACCATTTGTTCAGTCTCAGAGGATAGTTGAGTCTGAACAAGTTGTGACCGTTCACGTTCATCATGAAGTACGAACTTCTCGCGGTGTTCGCGACCCAGAGGAGAATCCCACGGGGCTGGTCACCGACTGTAATTCAATTTCATCAATCAGATGAGGTGAACGTCCCGATTTCTGACCCGTTGGCCCTTTTATTCTACTATATCACGACCGGCTGATGAAAAATAATCATCGAGGAGAAAAGTTGAAGCATTTAATGTTATTGATGACTAAAAGTGACTGCGAAGTTTGTCATGCAGCAAAAAGGGGTCGAATACTGGGTCCGTTCGGTCTTTTGTTTATTTCAGCGTTGACCACTTTAATTCTAAGGTTATTCCATTTGACTTTCGCATATCGACAGCCGCTATTAATATTTTTCCATTTGGAAAAGACCTATCTGAAAATGGCTCGGGGTAAAAGACTTATCTCCTATGCTTATACACAGGACTTAAGTCTTTTACCCCGAGCCAGTTTCAGATAGGTCTTTTCCAAATGGAAACGAAAACATAAGACAATATTAATAGCGGCTGTCGATATATCATTACGTCGAGAACCGAAGCCAGTCAATATGTGAAATTTAAGCCCAATTATCCAACCCAAAAAAAAAATAAATTTTTTTTACAAACACTTGCTTTCTTTTTTCTGTATTCAGATTACGAAACAAACTTCTAGAATTTTCGTCTCGACTAATCGATCTATATGATTATTCAAAAAGTGGAAAGGATCGAGTAGCTTATAGTGTATAAAAACTGGTCGTCACGCATTTCCCAAGTTTAGCTCCGAGCCATTCTCGGTCAACTTACAAGTTGACCGCTTTTTTTTATTCATCGATACTGACTTTCGTTGCTCGCGTAAACTGAGGACTCATTATGTAACCGATTGCAGAGATTTTAGGACAAAAATTTATTTTTTCTCCCGTTCTAAAGTTCAAATACGCTAGTAGGTTATTTTTTCTCTCTCTTTAGGCAGTGGCTCGTGCTGTTATATCCACACGTCGTCGCGCGCTGTCGGGTTTTATCACGTATCATGCTGACGAGGCGAATTAACACTTTCGAATGACAACAATCCGCGTTTCGTAACGGGATTAATTAAACCGTGTTCGATTTCGGAATCGGTTTTCTCCCACAATTTACTACATTCATGTCCAGTAAAAACCGTCAGAGAATAGAGATTCGTATTTCTTTACATCGAGCGGGTAAAATCCAAATTGGGAAACGGTACCTGCGACCGTTTTGGACCCTTTATCGATTTTTCGGCTAATCCCCGACTTTCGAACCTACGTATCTTCCGAACCATCGATTTTAGGCGAAATCCTGTCTTCAACTTTTTTGTAGAGAATTTTAAGAGCTTTGAAATTTGTAAGGACCATTTTTCTCGTAGGAGTAACCGAGAGCGAGATATGGCGAAAAGAAGATAAAAGAGTTGAAAGACTTGTCGATATTTTTAATAGAAAAGTTGAATTTTTCTAATCTTAGTTTACGACTGTAATAATCGGTTTTTCGCAAACATTAAACACGCCAAGTACTAAATAACGAGCTTCTAATTGAGTCAATTAAGGCAGTTTAAACTTTTTTTACATTTTGAGGTGTATATGTACCCCCTTAAATTAACAATAATTGATGATTATCGATTAAATACCTGCGTAAGAGAAGATTGGATGATCGTTGCTGTGATTGGTGAACTTGGTCCATGAGCAGAGAGTGAATTCCTTCATATCCGGTATGTCGGTCTTGTAGTGGACGTACTGTGAAAAACAAGACCGTGAAAATCGAAATTGATTGCAGATATATACGATAAAATACAATGAATAATGATCTTGACGTTCATATACGTATACGCTTTCGTCTTAATTTTATATGAGGATAAAGTTAGGATATTTATTACCGTTTTCCACGTTATTATCGCGGATAAGCTTCTATCCTTAGTCGTATTAATGCGCAGTTAAATTGTAAAACGATCTTGTTACGGTATTTTGACGCCATTTACTACGCTCTTTACGACTTTCCGTATGTACATAAAGTAGCCAACGTCTAGTATCCGGATCGTTATTGTCAAACTCGTGTCAAACGCGTCTCTAAAGCGCGATATGAAGAAAGAGAAGAAGAAGAAGAAAAAAAAAACCTCAAAGGAGAGATTATTCACTGTTATCAATGACCTCTTTTTCATCATCTATAATTCAAACATCGCGTGATTCCCCGTTCATCTGGACGCACTTATTTTTTTCACCCAAATTCGAGTGTGTATATATAGACTATAATTAGTCTTGAGCAAAAAGACCGGAAGTAGCCGCGGGACGACTTTTACCGGATTAGAATATCTCCTTTGTGTTTCTGTATAAGGCAATTAAACCCACGCCTCTATCTTCTTTCCGGCTTCTTTTAGCGACTCAATTAGGCCTGACACGATTTTTTATTCATTCAGGCAGAAAATGACTGATTAACAAGCCAGCGTTTCAACTTCCGTTATTTATTTTGTCTCCAGCTATTTTGAATTTTGCGAATCTAACCTCAGATTCTTGATCAGCGATTCAAAAAATCTTCTAGTACCAATTTTCATCGAAATTGAAACGATTTAGTTTTTTTTTTTTTTAAGCGGATCGGATCCGGGAAATTAAAATTTTGCAAAACTGACTTCAGATTCGTGAACAGTGATACCAAAAAACCATGTGGTACCAAATTTCATTCAAATCGGTTGATCCGTTCTCAAGATATCGTTATTTTTATTGTATTTTTCAGAATTTTGTTATTGAAATAATTGGAAAATTATCGAACCGATCTCGGCCAAAAATTCCAATTTTAATTCTGATTAGTTCTAAGTTGAAACAAGCGGGTTTGGGCTGACTATGAGCCAGCCTTCGAACTTCCCGTTATTCATTTTGTTCTCAGCTATTTTGAAATTTGTGAATCTGACCTCAGATTCTTGATCAGCGGTTCAAAAAACCTTCGAGTACAAATTTCCGTAAGATTTCGAATGTTTTTAGTATTTTTTCCAGCAAATCGGACTCACCATTTTGAATTTCGCTAATCTGACTTCAGATTCGTGATCAGTGACCCAAAAAACCTACGAGTACCAAGTTTCATCCAAATCCAAATGCTTTTAGTTTTTTTGCAGCATATCGAATACGCCAAATGAAAATTTTGCAAAACTGACTTCATATTCGTGATCAGCGATCAAAAAAACCATATGGTACCAAATTTCATTGAAATCCGTTGATTCGTTCTCAAGATATCGTCATTTTTGTTGCGTTTTTTAGAATTTTGTTATGTGAATAGTTACAAAAGTACTAATCCGATCGAAGCCAAAATCTAATCAGTTCTAAGTTAAGAAAAGCCCCGTCGATTGAGCCCAAGTTGATCGAAATCCGACCACGCGTTCTCGAGATATCGCGCGGACAAAAATGTGGTCACGCACATACACATCCAGACGTCAAACTGAAAATACTCGGAGGTGATTCTTTGGACCTCGAAACGTGAAGATTTAGTGAAAACTCAAATTTTTATTTTTGGGGTGATCACAATAACTTCCTTTTTTCTCTGAAAACAGAGAAACGGGAAGTTAAAAAAGTTATTGTCGATTCAAAGTTAAGTAACGTTCGAATCTGCGTCTACTTCGCGCCACACCGTGACGTCACTATTCGGTACAACAAGCCCGCCATCTAGCGTCATCTGCGTAAACCCACCGCTCACTTCAGGCTTCGTGCCCGCTATAATTTATCTGTTCAAATATGCCGATGAAATTAAATTTTCGAGGCAAACGTCAAAATTAGAGAGTCCTAAAATCGAAAATTTTCTAATCTTCTCCGAGCGATATTATTGCCACCGGCAATTACCTAATTGGATGTTTGGTCGAGTGTAATAGCAGCTTGCATACGTGAACGTCGTGTATTCCGGAAGATCGTTGAACTTGAGAAAGTGAGATTCGTGATTACGCGAACACGCGTGGTCGCTTACCTGCGGTGGAAAACTGTGGAGAATCGCCGACAGAATGTACTGTAATCATACACCGCGTTTCGCTGTTTATATGTGTACACATAAAGTTATTTCTTCCTTATATACAACTTCGCAGGAATTTGGTTTCAAATTTCTTCGCTTTGATACAAGATCCTTTTCAAAGGAACCAAACTTTCACGATTCATTTTCCATCTGAAAACCATTTTGACTTCTAGACCCAGTCGACTAACTTTCAAAATCAGTTAAAATCGTGATTATTTCTGTCCTCGCGATGTCATCTAGCTAACAATCTCTGCAAATCATCAGAAATGGCAATGATCGAGGTCCTCCCTCCCATTGAGATCCTGGAATCGTCAGAAGATCTTCCTTCTTTCAATTTATGGTCACTCTAAGTTCCTTCAATTTCTTTTTTTCTACAAAATCAACTCATGTAACGCCTTCGGCTTTTTATTAATGGGCCTGAGTCCGAATCAGGGACCGTCGATCAGCCGCATCGAGGAGAGGAGAAATTTGGAAATTTGGAATATTTTAGGAGTGGAGTAGTCATCGCCGAAAACCGTATTCGATCACCGTACAATTCCACTCGGTGGTGTAACACGACTTCCCATGATATTTAATGTATTTATTACAGGGCTGATTATTGCAGCTCGTTATAGGTACGCCCTGATGGATATTTATCGTTCCGTTTCGCAACTAACGTATGTGTCCGTCGTGTTTTGTACTGACCAGCCACAGGTTTAACGAGACCCATGTTTTCTCCTACTTTCATTAACAACTCACTACTTTTTTATGCCGCATGAGTAGAGATATTCTCTTCCATATTCTGACTTCTATTCGAGATATTATGGTAAAGTTTTACTTTTCCCAATGATTTTCTCAATGATTTTGAGAATTTGAAAACAACATACCGTGAGGATTCAAAACTCACAGACACGAAGCAAGATGTGGAAGGAATGGGAGAGTGCCATTTTTCAGAATTTTAAAAACTATCGACTCCCACAATTTTGAGTTCTTTGATCTGAAACTCTGTGCGAAAGAAACCCGCATCGAGAAAATGACGGTGGCAAGCCTGGAGCTAGCCGTCAATCTCCGGCCCATAAGAGCGTAAATTATGTGCTGTAACACAACCCGTTCCACTATAACGGATCACATCGAGGGTCTGACCTGAATCGAGCCCCGAGACTCCAAACGAAAAGGAAAAGGAAAATATGTGAGCTTCGCGTGGGCCGAGCCTGCGCGGTGAATCACGGTGTCCGATTGCACAATAAAGCAGAAAACAAAGGAGGCCTTAATTCCATCCGCGATAATAACTGGGTCAGAGGGTAATCGCGGTGCTCACCTCGAAATACAGCTGCTGGCTCATGGCCACCTTGTACAAAGCGCACTGGTCCTCTTCTTGCTGGGCCAGGGGGTGAGTCGAGGGTATGGAGTCGTACTCCAGCTGGGAGGGCTCGTCGTATATCGCAGCCTCTTGCTGCAGGATGCTCGGTTGAGGCCGGTGGACGGGCCTCCACGGAGAAGATGCCATCGCCGTTGCGAAGAGTGCGCAAAAAAGTGGGAACATCATTCTGGTCCCTTTCATAGCCTCGGCTGTTCAGCGTCTCTGTAATTCGATTTAAATTTGCTTTGAAACCCGCGCGTATATCGCATCGATTAGAAAACAGCTTCTACGTCCCAGGAATGTGATCTTTGCCTTGCAAAATATCACGCAATCCTCCGGATAACCTTCTCGCGCTGATCATTAGCGATCGCTTTCCATGTATTAGAAAATATGGTGTTGAGGGTCGTAATTTACTACGGAGCGAACGAAGGCGACGGTTGATTGGCGAGGAGTGTCAAGTTTGCCACAATCGCAAGATTCGCAAATCGTCAGACTCGATATTTTTTGTAATTAGTGGAAGCGAAAATTTAACAGAGTCATTATTCGATCCAATCGAGTGGACTGTCCGGTGATTATTTGCTCGTTGGAGCTGGGCTGTTTTCACTCTTAAAGATTTAGAGAGGACATGACCTTCAACTTCGCAACGGTGAGAAAAAAATTGTGGATTGCGCATGCGATAAACTTACCTCGCGATCCTGCTAAACTTCCATGCAAAGCCCCTCTAAGAATTTCACATATCTTGTTAAGTATGGAACAGAATATGGTTTTTGATTTTTTTTTGCAAACTAGAGAGGGTCTTGAAAAAACTGAATCGATCCTATAAACGGTTTTTTCAATATTCTGATGCTATAGAAACTTTGCTTTTGTTGTCTCAATTTTTGAAACCAGGCCCCAAAAACAAGTGATTAGAATTTAGCCAGCAACTTAGAGATTTAGGCTCTTTTGCAACTCCGGATTTTCTGATAGTAGATCGAGTCTATTTCATTATAGACAAATTTGAAATTGAATAATTGGCCATAAAAATCCTTGGGTACGCAATTGAATTAATTCGATTATGCAATTGACGTTTCCTTTAGGTGCGTGAAGAGTTACTCAACTCGTGCTGAATCGTAACGGTGTAGGAAAAACTCGAACTGTTCCACCAAATGTTGTTCAAACGAATACTAAGAGCTCTACTACGATATGCCTCCGTAAAGAGTTTCGCTTACGTCACTCACACAAACCTTATACACACGTGTATGTACGAGTCCGGTGTGCAATGTGCCGCAGAAACGCGATGCGCTTTCTTAATGTATTTCGGTATTTTTATGAATTCCTTCAATCTCTGCATCCCTACGTTTATTACCGATCTCCGGACTAAGATAAAAACGATAATCGTCTCACGTCACGTAACTAATGTCCCAGAGTTGATGATATTTAAACATTGCGGACGTTTCGTACGGTCGCACTTTCTCTGTGTATACATATATCATAGAAAAAAAAAAAAGAGTCGCGTAATTTACATAGACGTTCGTCCGCTTCTTCTTTTTTCTTTTTTTAGAATCTCAGAAACGACAAATTTCTCGCCTAGCTGTGATTAACGATAGCGAGCGATGATACCTTCGATCAAAAAACAAATCCGAAAGACACTCACTTGATATCACGATCGACATGAAGGATTACGCAAGTCGACCGGAAACCAGATTCGCGAGAAAAGAAACAAAAATTGATACTCCATCATTTTCTCGATCTTGATGCATGAGAATAATGATGTAATTATTGTTGGGAAATTTAGTCCGTCAGAGTCTCTCTCGCCAGTGGAAGGAACAAAAAGTCGTTACTTCTCGAGGATAGGAGAGTCGGAGATCGGCCCGTGGATCTAGGTTGCGGAAATAAAGCGCAATATGCTAATTCCTGAAATAATGACACGTTCAACGGATTAATTGTTTTGCGGGGGTGACGGAGAGGGGGAGAATTCATCAGCCGTTTTGTAACCCGTGTGCACCGTGGATTCAGACACACAGAAGGACCGAACGAAATCTATTCCATTATCGTTATACCGCAGACCAAATTCCGAACAAGTAATCAGATTTTGCTACGAGTGTGTTTCATTAAAATTTTGCTACATTTATCAGCCATCAGCAGGCATCAAAATCGTTCAACGAGAGGATCACGATTTTGGTTGAACTCACAATTAAATTAACCCTTTCAGTAGACTCTAGACTGATGTGAGAAACTTTATTTCTTCTGTCAAGCTCATCGAATGATCTACAATTAAAAAAAGTTACAAATTTCTGTGTTAAGTGTCATAAAAATGTATGTAAAGCAATTGCTAGCTAATTGTTGTGAAGATTCAAACGAGATTTTCTTCTCAGTTATTGTTAATGATTGAATGTCGATCACTTTTTCCCCACAGCATTGACGATGAGAATCAGAGGTCAAAATCGTTCATACGAGAATAATCCATTGTTTCTGAATCCGTTTCAACAGGTATAATTATTACACACAAAAACCGGACGTATAGAGAGCCGTTGTTACAAGTAGACAAAAAGAAAGAAGAAACTCCCACCTTTCACCGAGAAAATAATGAACTGAAAATGAAAAAAACGCACTCCGCATACGAGGAGAAATTAAATTGATCAACTTAATTAACATAAAATCCGTCGATTAGGAATTGAACCTAAAAAAAATTTAGCAAAATTACTTACCCCGTGTAAAATTAAGCAAATGTATTAGATACGTCCTCGCGTCGTCCGTGCGAAAAGACAACTGCCTATGGACTTGTAGTAACGTACGACTCGTAAGCTCCTGCCGAGAGTAAAGTCCCTCTTTCTTCCTCCTCCATGGCAAAAGTCGACTCCTTCTCCGATTTTATCGTCCCTACCCCTGCCGCACGCTCTTGGCTCGCTTTCGGGATCATTCTCGAAATTTTTATTACACATTCGGATTTTGTCCGATACCAGAAGTCAGTGTGTAAGCGGGGCTTCTTTATGCTTGGATTATCGCGTTTCGCACCTCGGAAGCGCAATGGGACCGGAAGCTCTTCTTCTTCCTTCTTCCTCGTCCGTCATGATCGGAATCGATTGCGGTTCGCAGATTTTCGTACGCACATGTGACGAAAGGAAGAGAACAGACAGCTTGTATGCGTGCCCGAATGCCACTCGGCGAATGCTTTCACTTTGGTGTAATATATCGTGCGGCTACTAGTAGCCAACACACGAGAGCCTGGAGTACGTGTCTAAATGTTATTAACTACGACCGTGAGACTTCAGGATATATAATCGAGATAAAATTGGAGCAGAAATTAACACTCGCTCTTTCGCAAACTTAAAGTCAATCCCATCGGTGCTCTTATCGAGTCTGTATCGAAAATTTCATTGAAGGTTCCCTTACTGCACCTTTGGACGTTTTCAATAAGCTCAACGGCGTTTTTTTTTTTTTTTCTATCAGAGAAAATCCGTGTCTTGATTTTGTTGTTGTTTTTTGTACACGGAATGCGGAACGGCTGCGGATTTTGAGCCGCGTGGATGATAGTCGTAGAACGAACAAAGGTGAACACGGATCTGAAACTCTAGACTTGTTTGTGGGCTGCTTCGGAATCGAGAGTGACGTCATGTTCGTAGACGATCTAGATCCGTGAGGTTCCGTGTCGATTTACTTTGGGGTTTTTAGGCGTGTTATCTCACCTCAGGATAACCTTGTACGAGGAATTATGTTCCACCTGGGAATTTTGTGGACATAGTCTTCGAGAGTGGAATGAAGAGAACCGTTGGTCTTGAAAAATGAGCAAAACTGGCTCAGGTCTAAAAAAATTTTGATCAATCATTCTCACATTTCGGAAAATTCACTCAGAAATACATTTTCTCATTAATTGAACATAGAATTTTGATCTCGTGAATCCTCAAATTTTTCATCACTTGAAAAGCTCCCAAAAAAAGGATGAGCTTTTATTTCTTTTTTGAAAAGCCTATCTTAGAGCTTTAAATTTTGTTGAATCATTCTCAGATTTCTGAAAGTTCGCACAAAGATACAAATTCTCATTGATTGCGTGGCTCTGATGAACATAGAATTTTGATCCAGCAAATAGTCGAATTTTTCATCACGTAAAAAGCTCCCAAAAAAAGGATCAATTTAAAACATGAACAAAATTACAAGAATGAAGCTTTTGTTTCATTTTTAAAAGCCTTTTTTCACGAGCTTTTTTTCATATAAGCGAATAATTGAGATTTTTTAGCTTTCTAAGAGTGAAATTCAAATGTTTAGACTTTTTGGTCAGTTTGCAAAATTTTTTAAAAGTCTAACTTTCAGTAAAAGCAATTCATAGGAAAAGCAAACTAAAATATTTGGGTTCAAATCAGTATCATTGAATCTTGATCTTGAAAAATGTGAAACCCGGAAATCCGATGAAATTTCGAAACTTTGAACCCCTGGACACTTATAATAACTCACAAAATCAGGTTGATGAAATGTTGTGTCGTGAATAATGAAAGGCTACCAAAGTCTGCTCCACATATTTCGTAACATATCTGTGAACATTTCTAAATTACTAAATCAATTCCGTGCAACTGTTTCGCGAAACTGTTGTCATATTCGCAGCCCCAGCTTCCATAGAATCTATACTCCGCTTTGTTACCCAACATTAACATTCTCCGGAATCGCGTTCTGACCGTTGCTGGACATTCTTTTACCCTGAATCCGAGTCAGTATAAATCGACGATCCGGTGTCTTCGATTCTCGATAATTACTTCTCGGAAATTCTCTCACCGAGTCAAGAAATAACTGCGAATACCGCGTGGCACGCGATTCTCCTTGCGAAACGTGCGGTGCAGCTATAATCGAATCGCTATATTCCATTGCGTGCGCAATTATTTAACACTTTATTTTTTTTGTATAACCTGCATCGTGCATTTCTTTCGATTATCCAACCGACCCGCAGATAAAATCCTTCTGTTGGCAGTCAATTGCGAAACTATATATTTCGCTCAGTTATTATCGCGTATCTCTGCTCGAACCGCGGTGTATTAAACCGATCCATTACCCCCTCCCCCGCCTTTCGGTATCCATTGTTCCATTATAATCGGTGATTTGGGGGATTGGATAACCTTGTCGATTGCAAGGTTGATCTGTGCAAAAATTTTCAACACGCCCACCTTAAATTAGGAGTCCCTCCCATCCGTGGACTCAGCTCCCATCCTCTGGGTCAAGGAAATTGCTTTTTCATTTTCATTAGTTGGCGATTGCACTTATTGAAACCGATTTTAACGATTTTGAGATTTTTTAAGAGGTCAAGTTCACCACGAAAAATCTGAAAAAAATTCTGTGACACGCGTGTCAATGTTCGTCCGATGTGGAATTTTTTCAGATTTTTCCAAGTGAAAATCGCGCAGAAATCGCAATGCACTTATTGAAACCGATTTGAACGATTTTGAGATTTTGAGATTTTTTAAGCGGTCAGGTTCGCCACGAAAAATCTGAAAAAAATTCTGTGACATGCGTGTCAATATTCGTCCGATGTGGAATTTTTTTCAGATTTTTCGAAGTGAAAATCGCGCAGAAATCGCGATTGCACTTATTGAAACCGATTTTAACGATTTTGAGATCTTGAGATTTTTTAAGCGGTCAAGTTCACCACGAAAAATCTGAAAAAAATTCTGTGACACGCGTGTCAATGTTTGTCAGATGTGGAATTTTTTTCAGATTTTTCGACGTGAAAATTGCGCAGAAATCGCAATGCACTTATTGAAACCGATTTTAACGATTTTGAGATTTTTTAAGAGGTCAAGTTCACCACGAAAAATCTGAAAAAAAATTCTGTGACATGCGTGTCAATGTTTGTCAGATGTGGAATTTTTTTCAGATTTTTCGACGTGAAAATTGCGCAGAAATCGCAATGCACTTATTGAAACCGATTTTAACGATTTTGAGATTTTGAGATTTTTTAAGCGGTCAGGTTCACCACGAAAAATCTGAAAAAAAATTCTGTGACATGCGTGTCAATGTTCGTCAGATGTGGAATTTTTTTCAGATTTTTCGAAGTGAAAATCGCGCAGAAATCGCGATTGCACTTATTGAAACCGATTTGAACGATTTTGAGATTTTGAGATTTTTTAAGCGGTCAGGTTCGCCACGAAAAATCTGAAAAAAATTCTGTGACATGCGTGTCAATATTCGTCCGATGTGGAATTTTTTTCAGATTTTTCGAAGTGAAAATCGCGCAGAAATCGCGATTGCACTTATTGAAACCGATTTTAACGATTTTGAGATCTTGAGATTTTTTAAGCGGTCAAGTTCACCACGAAAAATCTGAAAAAAATTCTGTGACACGCGTGTCAATGTTTGTCAGATGTGGAATTTTTTTCAGATTTTTCGACGTGAAAATTGCGCAGAAATCGCAATGCACTTATTGAAACCGATTTTAACGATTTTGAGATTTTGAGATTTTTTAAGCGGTCAGGTTCACCACGAAAAATCTGAAAAAAAATTCTGTGACATGCGTGTCAATGTTCGTCAGATGTGGAATTTTTTTCAGATTTTTCGACGTGATAATCGCGCAGAAATCGCCAAAAGAACGAAAAATCACGTTTTGTCAGATTCCAAGCGTAACAGTGAAGATATAAGGTTGAAATTTGGAGGAACCTAGTTTTTTACGAAGCGCTTCAGCTTGGCGCATCGTGAGGCCAAATCGGTTTAGGGAAACATTGATATGATGTCATGCAATTGCAACCGATTTTCAACGAATCCGATTTCATTCTATGCATTTCTAAAGTGATTTCATACGATTTCCTGATGATTTTAGGGGACTTCAACTAATTCTGAAGAGATTTCAAACTATTTGTTGTCGATTACAAATCGATTCCATGCGAATTCAGATAATTTTGCTTGTTTTTAAATCGACTCCAAGCACCTTATCATGCGTCAGTAATAGCGAACTCGAAGCGATTGAAACGAAAGTGTTTTACAGCTCCGCCGATTGAATATCCCCCCGAGTGGTTCTTTACTCTAAGAAAATAATAACGAGGCGGGGTCGTATCCACTCTGGGCTCCTTTAACCTTTATCGATACGATCGATACGTCGTTACAACGGAGTAGAGTTTCTCATTAAAAGTGTATCCTCTTTGTTTTCATGTTCCAGGTGAGTCCCATCAAGCCATCCCATCAAGTCTCTGTAGACATTTCCACTTAACCGTTACCGCGGAGCCGGTGAGCGTTTTCTCATACTTTTCAATTTCATTCAGCTTCGTTTCCACACCTCGAACGGAATCGATGCGACTGTATCAAGGCTTCGGACATATTGTACACCGTTAATTGTTACTCTTTACGAGTCTAGTTGACAGATTCAACTTTTTGCAGTTTCTGCAAGTGATTGAAAATCACGAGTAACGTCGATCAATGTCGGAGATTATAATTAAGTATCCCTTCATTCGCACTAATCAACCGATTCCTCTTCTTTAATACCAAGTACCTCGCAATTTAGAATCCGAAATATCGTTTATTTTATTTATTGCTCCGGATTTCTAATCCCGAAACCTTCGGCTGAAACACTTCGGTAGGTATCGTTTCATTTTTTAAACCGAGGCAGTAAATCTTTACAGAAGAGAAATAGGCGCGAAATTGGGTGTCGAATTATGGACGCAAGTATGTATAGAGGATAGAAAGGAGAGCCTAACAGCCTAGGAGCACCACGCCTTTCCCCGGATCATACAACCCAGGCGCATCGTGTACCACTTGCATTCTTTATCATTCGAGACTTTCATTTCCCTCTGAACGCGATCCTGCCGACTTTGATGGAATTTGAAACAACTATATCTTCTAAATTATCATCAACTTTCCGCACTGGGTGTCCTTTTCTCCTCCTCTAGCGTGCGCGAAACTTCTCAATCGTCCAATTCCGCCCACTTTCCGCACTAGTCTTCCTCTTCGACCCTCAATTCGTAGTGATTTCGATTACCTTTACATTTAAAATTGATTGCATCCTATTTGAAGATGATTTTGTACATTTCGATCACTTTCGAGTCATCCTGAGCAATTTTCTGTCAATCTGATTAGTTTAACTGGCTGCCACACCTGCCACGAGGCCTGGGTTGCCTTGTACTTGATATTCATGCGCCACAAAGAGAGTCCAAGTACAGATAGCCTAGTTATGCGGTCCAACAGGTTGCGAGAACCCGTTCGATCATAGATCGTCATTTTTCATAGATCAAAACTGCTCCAAGACCCAGTTAAATTAAATCGAAGGGACATCGCGTCGGCAATCAACACCTTTCGTTTTAATAACGAAGAATTCTGTTTTCACACGTCGATGCGAAAAGCGTAGGCGATTCGAGAACCGCGCGTGGACTTTCTTGGCGGATTTCATCTTCCTTTCCCTTCGCGCGGAGCCAACGACTGATATTCGATTGATCAATTGTGTCTGTTCCTTTTTTATTTCAATTTACTCCGCGCCTTTTTAATGGTATGCGATTATACTTGTTGTACTTTCAAGACAGACGCAGGACGGGATAAGACGATCTCAGCTGTTTATGCTATCCGCGTCTCGTGCCGTAAGAGCTTTCACTCGGTCTGATTCAATTTCTCGGCCCAATTCGATCTTTATTGATTGATTCATAGGCGAATTTGAGATCCGGAAGGTGGATGAGGCTGAATTCGCGAAAAGCATTGTTTAAAAATGTCCGGAATTCTCGCCTACAGCGAATCAACGACGGGCCCGTTCATAATTACTTCATTCTTTATCCTACCGTCGAGTCCGGAGTTCCTTATCCCCCCCGGAACGTTTCAATTACCGGTTTTCAGCGAGAGAATTGTCTACGTCTAAAACCAAAACGCCTCGGGAACTTTGGCTACCATCTGAGTGAGAAACTGTCCCTTTCGCCGATGGAATTACGCTCCCCGTATTAAAACCCGGCCATTTATCTCGCGCGCGTCGCGGCTCATTTAAAACACGTAGCTCTGGCTCCTCTCCACCTTGGATAAGAATCTCGCAGGTTGGAGGGACCAGACAAAAAAATATGCGTGTCCTAAAAACGTCGCTATCTGATAAATTTTCATATATTTCGTAAAAGACCCCAGGATGAATTTAACCCTGACCTGGATCACCGCGTGTTTGAAAAGTTCGGATGATCCCTTCTGTCTGAGCTTTTGCTTAATCCTTTCGCTTCAGGTTCAACATCGTAAATCCTCATGAGGGGATTTCCCAACTTTGTTAGAATTGCGAGTTGATAACTTTCTTCAGATTCTCAGATGCCAACTTTGCCGTTGATCGACAAAATGAAAAACGAAACTGTGGCTAAGTTATTATAAATCGATTTCTTCAGACAAGATAACGAAGAAAAGCTGAGAATCAATCAATCAAGTAGTCTGAAAATGATATCTAAATCATGAAAAATCGTCTGGAATGGTCAGAAATTATTTATGCACCAAAAACTTCATATCGAGGGGTTGATCACCGTGTGAAAATGGCGTCCAACGATTACAGTTAGAAAATATTATAGAGATTGAAGAAAAATCACATCAATATGACAAACATGACCAGCTGCAAGAGATGATCAGGATTACAAAAGATCGCGAAAATTCGATAAAACTCGCTAATATTACATGTACTCAATAGATTACAAGAGAATTCATGAAATTACAAAGATTACAAAGATTTGTCCACCAGATGACATCAGCCAGGATCTGTAAACCGTATGGTTCGTCGATTGCAGAGGTCCATTTATGGCTTGAAACAATCAGGCACTTAGAAATTGGATCAACGTCTGATCGATTATGGATCGCGATCCCTGAATGGAGACAAACGCGTCTACGACCTCAATGGGTGACGCAGAAGTTACCCCGATAATGGACACGATCTTGACGAAAAAGTGGACGAGAAATTGAGGGGAGGCACAGTTATTTTGAATTTTGCCAATCTGACTTCAGATTCGTGATGAATGACACAAAAAACCATGTGGTAGCAAATTGCAGTCAAATTCGTTGATCCGGTCTCAAGATATCGTCAGTTTCATTGTATTTGTCAGAATTTCGTTGTTTAAATAATTCAAAAAGTACTGAACTGATCATGGTCAAAATCTAATCAGTTGTAAGTTTGGAAAAACCGAGTCGATTGAGTCCAATTTGATCGAAATTCCTCTTTCCTCTGCACACTGAGAAACGGGAAGTTAAAAAAGGGTCCTCAATGAGTTGGATAAGTTCATTATGCACGTGTGCGCACCTTAAGGCTGGCAGATTAAGCCCGTGAGGCGACTGGGTCTCGAGTTACGCAATTAAAAGCCTGAGGACAGACCGTTCATTTTTAACCCAGTTCCACGGGTCTTTGTGTTGTGAAATACCGAAATACACGCAGGTGTAACGGACTCACTTCCCGCAACGCACTCGCCAGTCCATTACAGCTACTTAGTCAAATCACGAGCACAATGATCATCGATTGGTCGACCGTGGTTTCGGGGCCTCCGGGTAGTTCGCTAATCCTGATCGATGTGGGAACTCGAATTTGAATTCGACCCACTTTACACGATCGACTTCCAGTCTATCAAGGATGTAACGAATTAATGGGATCTTGTCAGCCAGAGACTGGAAAGAAAGCAGAATGGGATTTCGCGATGGCTGACCATAATCGCTTTCATCGATCCGGCGAGCTTAGTCGGTTCTTACCAGACGATACCTAAACTGGAATCCATTAAACGACACGGTAACCGGGGATTATGTAAACTAGAACCTGATCCCAGGTGATGATTGCGAACGGCATGCGGGAATCTGGATCGAATCAGATTTGATTGTGTATCGAAAGTCTGGGGCCTTCCTCGTAATCGGTTCGACGGTCCGGAGGATCCTCGACCCCAGAGATTTCGAATGAATGACCTTTGGGGAATCTGGAACTGCCATGCCGGTTCGTTATCACTTATCGTCGACTTTCATCTTCCTCGGAGTCGGTGAAACCGTCGTTATCTGATTCTAATTCACGCATAATTTCTTTCGAATCATCTCACTTTCGAATATTTCCTCTAAACGCGGATGTATATCGTGATCCGTGTTCGAAATTTCTTCCGAAACATTTCATGATTATTCCAATGATTACATTGACTCTTGTTGATCGGTGACTCATAATCGAGACTAATTTTTTGGTGAAAGTCATGCTGTGCTGGCCATGTCGCCTGATATATTCGGTCAAAAGTAAAAAATAAAAATGGGCTTTAGGATAAGGATTAGGCGAGTATTCCATCAAATCCTGACTGAATTTTTCACTGATCAATGGGATATTTGAAAAAATTAGAGAACAATAGGAAAGAATTCTCAGAGGCTTAAGAGAACGTCGTTAGACGGTTGACAGGACTGCCAATTATCGAGGGAACATGAGGACGAAAAAAGTCTTCTAATTGCAATTATCGTCGAGTATCAGGGATAACTGGAGCTTTTTGTTAGCATCGTTATATACGAAAGTGTTTCAGCTTTCGATTACACCGGACTAATTCCCAATTATCCAGGTAATGAATCGCGTCGTAGTTTCGACTCCTTTTTGCTAACTAATTGTTTGGACAAATGATGAACACAGTTTTAGTCAACCGCCTCGGTTAAAAGCGTCGCTCAGGTTGATGGAAGAGAATCATTATTCAAAGTTGGAATCTGAATCTTTTTTTTGGCATGTAGTCGTATGTCTTCGTTACGATCAACGACCACTTTGACGTTAATCAATTAATTTGCATCTCTGTAGCGAATCTTATTCCCAAACGTCGTCCACATTTTTCAACTCTGCAGGTTTTGATGTATGATCTGGGTTAAAAATCGGAAGCAACGTTCTTTTCGAAATTTAATCCGCTACGCGAAATTCATTCAACGAGTCTAGTCTAGTCCTTTTTCATGTTATATGGGACATAAACGTGTCGTCATAACTCAGCGCTCACTCGTAAATGACTATTTATTTCGATACACCTTTGAACGAGGAGGCTTAACGACCTTTACCGTGATCTTGCGTGACTATGCAATGGAAAGTTGAGACCCATGTTTATTTACAAGGTGTAGAAAAGCCACTGTAAAAAAAAAAAAAAAATTACAACCTTCAGCACTTTCTGCAATCTATTGTCAGTCATTCATCTTCGACTTGATAAGGAAGTAAAGGAGCTGTCAGTCTTCTTTTTATCTTATATAATAACCGAATTTGTCGAATGTGTGACCTAGAAAAAATCGATCAGCTTTCAATCACCAAAAATCAAATCGATAGATGCCCAGATTCTAATTCACGCTTTTTATACACCTCTTCGATTTGGTCCAACGATTATTCATTTACTTTCTTCCTTCGTCTATATAAATAAGGTTCTTTCGTCTTTTATTTTCAACACTCTCTGCCTGTATAGAATTTCAATTGGACAATCACACAAACAACTTCAATCACGTTCGGTGTATATTTGACAAATAATGTCAGTTTTTGATTGAGTATATTTTTGTCTTTGTTTATTAAAAAATTATTCTAAAATCTGATAAAATGATTAGGTACATGGCTGTAATGAACTGTATGAATGGATCTTAATTAATTATTTACAAAGATTTATATAAACTTACTTCGTAGGTACGACGAGCGGAGGTAGCTTAATTAATCAGGTCAATTGATCATTGATACAGTAATTTGCATAGTTGTCTAGTAGATAAAAATAAAACTCTCCAAAAAGGTGGAAAGTCAAACTCGAAATGAGCCACAAAAGAAGAAACAGATTCATTCATAAATATTATCTCATTCAATCGTAAAATAAATCTATCCACAACTAGACTCTATAAATAAATTGATCTAAAAAATCTATTTTTCAATTTTCGCATACCATGCAAAAATCGAGGATACAAGTTTCGCAATAAAAATCAGCGCAAAACCAGATTAATTTCGTTCCCTTTGTGACGAGAAGAAAGAGAAAAAGGTACAAAGAGAAGAATCAAAAAGGGAGGAGGAGGGGGCAGCAAGTTTCTTACAGAATTATTTTCAAACTTGGCATAACGAGGAGTGAAGAACTCGTTCAAAAATTCCCGCAAGTACCTTCGGTATTCTTTATGATCGCACCGCCGAATACCTTGACCGGAGTTCTCGTCCAGGATATCAGCATCTTGGAGCCCCCGACGAAGGGGCTGCCTCTGCCGATTTCGCATCGGGCGTAGGTCAAGTCGATTAGGTCGAGACCCAGCGGCCTGATCCCCGAAACGTCCCTCTTCGTCCTGTGGACGAATTTCAGGGCGATGACCTCGCGCCCGTCTGATCTTGGAAGATTTTTGTCAAATTTCTGATCATCGCCGAGGTACTCCCTCAGCGTGGAGTCGAACATCCCCTCGCGTCTCTCGTTCACGATTTTTCCACCGTGGAAGTCCTGGAGAGGACGAAGACCCTGGAGGTCTGAGGGGGTCAGGGGAAGCAGGCGTGACACGCGATTTGACCCGGGGTAATAATCAGCGGACTTCTCGAACGCCGATGATAGCAACAGGTTGAAACCGAACACTGCGCCCTCGATTCCCTCCTCGAGACCCTTGTCGAAGTCCGTGTACTCCTGGCCCACCACTATATCGCCTTTGCTCGGAATCACGTGACCGATTAACTGCGAACAAGTTTTTTCATCAATTTACTGCATATGGAGAAAAAACAAGTGGTTATGGAATTTGAATTCTAGTTGTGAATTCATTGTACAAGTCAGAATTTTGTGTTGTCTGGGTAATTTTTTATTTAGTGGTGGATTTGGATCACGATCAAAAGCCTCAGGGTGGATTCTCAAATTGAAACTGTGAAGATTTTTTAACCCATCTTGGGACAGAATGGGGAAACGAAATTCACAGTCCTGACCATCAGACTTTCAAACAATTTGATTTTCCTTCGAAACTATGGGAATTAACGAAAAATCACAAGAGATCGAAATTGTAGGTCTGATTGAGACGGACAAAAAAGTTTCAGGCACCAATTTTCATAGCTCTTACCGTTTTCGAGATAATTTGACAAACAAAACCAAAAACTTGTTTCAGACGATCCACTCAAATCTCTGGTTTGATTTTTTGTTTCTTTGGGTTTCATTTTACTTTTCCTTCATTAGACATTTTTTGACAGTGATCAGGTTTGATAATTAACCACTTGACAAGGCCCGTTAATTAGAGATTGTAGAAGACTAATACTAGGAGAACCGATGATCAGCTCCTTCGAAAGTATGTACAGTCGGACCACCTGAGGTTGAACATGCGAAACTGTTAACATCTAGTCGGCAAGATACCCGGGACACAGGTAAAACACTGTTTTGCCAGGTGAGCTATTCGCGCCTATGAACACATTATCAACCGATGGATCGTTAGCCGGACTCTAATTATCCATGGTGGCCGCAGAAAGGAGTTGAAAAAAAATCCCTGACTTTTCGTGACCAAAGTATAATTTTTCCGTGACTAAAATTCCAACGAATTAGTCCACGAAATGAACGAAAATGATTTTTGAGAATACTTTTCCCTTCATACTTTTCATCGGCTAAGATGAAGAATAGGAGAAAAATCGCTGGGGATCTCTTATTCTGTCTCGTTTCGCGTCGTCATAAAATTCCTTGACTTTTCCCTGACCAGTGGCCATCAGATGTAGAAAGATTTCGATGACTTTCATTTCAGAATTCAAAATTCTTGTTTAATTTCTGATCCTAATCGACTGGAATTCGAAGTTAGGTTTTCGGTTTATTGTTTTATACCTCAGAAGCGAATCCCTCGGTTTCTATCCGCCCATCGATCCAAAGTCCATAATGACCAATTTGGTTGTCCCAGCTTTGGCAGATGTGGTACCACCGATGCTCCTCGATATTAGTAGGATGTGCCAATATCTGAGCACCCCCGATCTCGAGGTGGACGCTTCGCCCGAAGGGCGATATCCAAGAGCTCGCTAATCGCTCCTTCTCATCCTCTGCAGGAAACGTTGATGGATTGATTATTTTTAATTGAATAGCAATTTTCATGGGATTAACCGAAACAACAACCTATAAAAGGTTCTGAATTATAATCTACTAACTTCTGGAGCCAAGACAACAGGTCCTCCTTAATTAATTTATCGATTAATGAGTATCGTAGCGTTGCTGAATAATTAATGACCGAAATTCCGACCACAGTCTTTTGTCTAAACTTCAAGTCGAGGTTCGTTTGGAAATCAACCTTGACTAATCGAATGATTGAGTATCTGATAAGTTTGTGTAGATATTATATACTCACTGGAGTAGGAAAATATCGAATGAGAGTAAGTCAAGTTTGTGGACTTGACCCACAGGCAGAATGTGAACTCATCGATTTCTGGGACTGGGAGTTCCCACCGCAAAAACTGCAATCACGTCAAATTATGCAATAATTTAATCACAGTTGAATTCTACTCGTTGTCTCGAATCTAAACCATTGCAATTCTCGACTCAATATATTATAAAAGACAACGTATTTTTCGCAATTCCTTTTTTCTTCTATTTTTATAACCAGTCTTTTTGGCACACTTCGATTTCGTTAATTCTGAAGAAATCAAAAACACCCGAAGTAAGAAATGCGTCTATACAGGGTGAGTTATCTCCGGGTCTGAACGAGGGAGGGGCTTATCACTGCTGATGCTCCGCCCCTCGGCGTATCAGAAACTGTTTTCATTCGAAAGTCAACAGTACCTTACTCGACCAGACCAAGCATCGATGGCTTGATGTAAAATTTAATTTTGATAACAGTTTGTGACACGCCAAGGGGCGGAGCATCAGCAGTGATAAGCCCCTCCCTCGTTCAGACCCGGAGATAACTCACCCTGTATGTATTTTTTGAAACCGTGACACTGACCGCAATATCGATTGGACAAACGATATAGTCATGCTTATGATTTCCTGATGAATTTGAATATCAATTTATCGATTTCAAGTTCACATCAGTGTCTATAGATCTATAGGTACTATAAAAATAAGATAAAGATCTCCACCATCTGAATTCTACGCGCGTAGAACCTGTTTATTCAAATCTGGAAGCGAATCGCGTGCGTAGAATAATTCAAATGACATAATATCGTCCACTCTCTCTTCCTTCTGAATTCATTAGTCACGTTTTTCTGGTTCTTTCCCTTCATTTTCACGGTTACACAAGAGAAAATATTTCATTACTCACCTGAATATATCCTCTCTGCGTGAACAGCGCCTTGTGCATCGGGGTTTTCAACCCCCTAAATTCGCGGACTCTTCTTCCGGACGAAATTTCATCGCCCAATCCTGGGGCGAGGAAGACAAACAGGATCCCAAAAGAGAAGAGAAACTTTCTCATTTTTACGTATCTCTCTCTCTCTCTCTTCGGTACAGCTTAAATCGCTTTTAATTTCGCACGCACGATTTGAACGAATCGAGGATCTGATGCTGCTTAGAAAGTCTCCAGAATTGTTTAATATGCGATAAATCAAATTCTCTCTTTCCACTCCTTATAGACAGAGAAATTTCAACGTATATTTTAGAGGCGATTTTTTCATCTTTATATCTTTTTGTCGTGCATACACGCGTGCAAATAAGGCAGTGCGGGCACCTGAAAGTCCTTACGACACGCGAGTCTTGTTTATCTTCGGTGCGTAGCTTGTATTTCTGACTAAAGTAGTTTCACTTCGAGTATACGACTACTTTTCGCAACGCTATGCCATTCTGTGCTACCAGAAGCATCAATTATACTTCCTTGATCTGTTCTCGCCTCTTGGTCGCGTGGCTGGAAGAAAAAAACGAAGCATTTAGTAAAAATAAAAGTTGATTTGAATAACCAATTTATACGTGCCGGATTTTTGGATGTGATCGAGTGAGAACCAATTACATACGCGAGAAAGTTGCGCAACTTAATCGATGATAGAATTTTTATTTCTGAATTCGAAATTATGACCCAATAATGATGAGATTTTAGAGAGAATCTCGTCCCTTTTGAGAACCCTGGGAAAAAAGAGCAATTTAACGCGGTCAGCGCGGAAACGATTAGGAAGATTGCAGATCAATCTTAATTCTTTATAATCCTAATCAAATTTCAAATAGTACTAATTGTAGACCAATTGTAGAAACAATTAAATGAGTGCAATTTCATTTTATTCTATCAATGAAAATTCACATCTTCCACTTGATAATAGAAAAGTAATTCATTAGTTGGACGATATTTTTTAATTTTTCTATTTTTCCTTTCGATCACAATTTTTTATCCAGTGGTGGATTTGGATCACGATCAAAAGCCTCGAGGCGACTCTCAAATTGGAACTGTGAAGATTTTTTAACCCATCTTGGGTCATAATGAGGAAACGAAACTCATAATCCTTACCATCAGACTTTCAAACAATTTGATTTTCCTTCGAAACTATGAGAATTAACGAAAAATCACAAGAGATTGAAATTGTAGATCTGATTGAGACGGACAAAAAAGTTTCAGGCACCAATTTTCATAGCTCCTACCGTTTTCGAGATAATTTGACAAACAGAACACAAGTCCACTCAAATCTGTTTTTTGATTTTCCGTTTCTTTTGGTTTCGTTCATAGAAATTCGGTGTAATTTGAGTTCGAAAAAAGTGGTGAAATTTTTGAAATTTCGGTTTCACATTCCTTTTGATCATAACTTTAGTTAATCCGAAAAACCCGACGCAGTCTTCTTCGAAAAGTTTATAATTGCCTTTTTGACGGGCTATAGAATAAACCGTCAACGATCCAATTAGCCGACGATTTCCTCCGGGGAAAACAGGGCGTTTTGAACGCTTTTCGTTACGATCATAATTATCTCTTGTCTCGTCTGAGGAGTTTGACACGCAGGTGTATACAGGGTGAGTTATCTCCGGGTCTGAACGAGGGAGGGGCTTATCACTGCTGAGGCTCCGCCCCTTGGCGTATCAAAAACGGTTATCACAATTTAAGTTATCATCAAGCCGTCGATACTTGGTCTGATCGAGTGAGGAATTGTTGACTTCCGAATGAAAACAGTTTGTGATACGCCGAGGGGCGGAGCATCAGCAGTGATAAGCCCCTCCCTCGTTCAGACCCGGAGATAACTCACCCTGTATACATATACCGTATACATATATATATAAACCTAGAGAAACGAATTCCACCACGTTTTCCAACTGTTGGTAGTTATGGTACAAACGACCTGATGCAATTGCGAATTGGCTCAAACGAGAATTGATACACGCGATAAGTAGGTGTACCGGAGCGCCAGAGGTGGTCGATTTAATTGCGACTCTGTTTACACTAGGCGGCGGGATGTTGTGAAATTCTTAAGGAAATTATACCGATTCGCAATAACTGGATTAACGGTTAATTCTAGTCTGTTGAACTCTACTCCTCAGAAAGAAAAAAAAAAACTCTACAGAAACTTGGAACAAGAGAAGAAAAAATATAATTGCGGGTTTCTAAAGGGAACGGATCATAGGTCGTGTAAGATTCAGCTGCTGTCAGGTTGCACAATTCTGTCGTATAGCCAAGTCTTGAAAGTATGAACAAAAAAAAGTGAAATTTCATTCGGCTTAATGACACGCAATAGGTATTCGACCTTGAATTACGCGAGCCTTGCTCTTGGAAAGGAACAAAAAGATTACCCTCGCTTCTTACACTGCAACTTTTTCATTATCTTAACAAACTTCCGCTTTATAGTTACTTACAAAGGACAAGGAGAGAAGGAAGAAGAAAAAACCTTAATTTTCTGTCATAGGATTATTTTTTTCTTGCTCAAAACGAGTCGTTGGAGTATAACTAGAATTTTCACAAGTTTCGTAGCGTTTTACCGTTAGATATTCACACGTCAATTGTGTTGTAATATGTCCTCATGATCCGCATGACACTCGGAACACTTCCTCGTCACACTTAGTCCATGCAATTACAATATTGCATAATGTTTCACAGTTACGTTTGGTTTGGTACACGTACAGTTGAAGTTAGATAACCGAGATCGATTACTTAGATCAACCAGTTTTTGCTACCGATGACATAATGTATGCGGAAAAAATTTCTTTTCTCTCTAAATAAGTGTTCTATATTACGAGTGGTCTACATAAACTGTCCCACGTGTCACGTCAATCCTCTATATCTTTTCAACTGTCAATTCTACACGAAAAACTCACATCACTTTTTTTGTAGAGTATTTCAAAAGCTTCGAAATGAGTCCTTATCACTTTTGACCTAGGAGTGACCGAAAGTGAGATATCAGTGAATATGACAACAATATTCATTTTACTGAAAGATAAAAACTCTCAAACGTATATATATAACGTATATCGTTTCAACTGTAGATTCTACGCGAAAAACTTACGGAACCTTTTTTGTAGAGTATTTCAAAAGCTTCGAAATGACTCCCTATCATTTTTTACCTGGGAGTCACCGGAAGTGAGATATCGGCGAAAATGAAGACGCTATTCATTTTGCGAGAAAATAACTTTCAAACCTCTGCGTCTGTTTAACTGTCGATTCTACACGAAAAAGTTACATGACCTTTTTTGTAGAGTATTCCAAAAGCTTCGAAATGAGTCCTTATCACTTTTGACCTAGGAGTGACCGGAAGTGGGATATCGGCGAAAATGCAGACACTATTCATTTGACTGGAGACTAAGAATGCCAAAACACTTTGTTCGAACAGTTCGAAGTAACACTGAGATTGATGAAAACTAAAACTAAGGGTTTTTCAATATCCTTCTCCATGGATTCTGTAAATTCAACATACTTGACACAACTTTTATCAACAAACATCATGAAAAAAATGACTGGCTCTTGATCTGATCAGGGTTGCAGGAGAAGATGATGAGACAGACTAATGCTAACAACTTGGGACCGCGAAGATTGACAATGAAAGTGAAATTGAATGGTCGCAGAGAGATTGACTCGACATGAACATGAACAACGACCCTGACGTACGTTGGAACAATGACAATCGGGGACTCTCACCTTCCAAATATCCGGCGCTTTCAATTTTCGGTTCTCGGTTCTCGGGTGCAGGAAAACTGATACGAAGCGATACTCACTGGGTGTAACACTCGATCATTCAACCAAAGACACTAAATTTGAAACCGGTACCGTTCAGCCTCGACACTATGCAGGCTATGTCTGAGTCTCAGACTCCAAGGTTCCCCGACTAGCATCGTGCCGCGATATACGAGCCCGTTTATCAACGACGGGGACTGCCCGGGTCTCGTGGTGGGGCTCTCTCTGACCACGCACTTTTTATTATCGAAGCAGAAAGAAAAAAAAAGAAAGGAAGAAACTATGGAACGAAACTATGAGAGCGGGATGGTCGTTGCCCTTGTACGTACTACGGACACGATCATGAAGAGTTGAGTAACTTTACTTCACTTAGTGGTAAGTGGAGCGGCGCTTACGAGCACGTAGGCTGCTCTGACCGTAAACCACTGCCAGATCACCCTGCTATGCCGATTGCACTCCTCGGAATGGAAATTTACTCAAGTTCTTCTACCTACATGCATGGAAATTCGAGGAGAATTATTTTCATGGCAAAGCTTACGACGAACTTGAGAGAAACTTAGAGGGACACAGAAAAATGAACTTTTTCTCACACCCGGTCGCAAAATGCCACTTTTCATACCTCTTGAGCGGGCGCAAAACAGATCTTTTCGGCCCTCGGGCGGAAATGTGCTTTGCGCCCGCCTAAAACGGGCGCAAACGACTCTTTTCCTGCCCTCGGGCGCAAAGATCCGTTTTGCGCCCGCTCACTCGGTCTGAAAAGAAGCATATTTGCAGACCAGGTGTTGAGAAAAAAATCGTGTGCAACACGGGCGCAAGGCTATTTTGACGAGTGTGATTGCAGTACACTCGCCTTCGGCTCGTACTGCAAATTTCACACTCGAAAAATAGTGTTTTGCGCCCTTGATACACAATGTACTATTAAGGCTTCCATGAATGAATCACTGCGGTATATGAGGATAATTAGTGGGAATAATTTTGATGGAATAGATCCTCAGAGAATTGATCAATTCTTCCGCTTCTCGCTACTAAAAATTGAAGGAAAATCAAAGATTGAGAATTCTCAAGTTTCTTTACATCCATTTTTCAAGTCCTCTCATATCGATGATTGATTGATTTCTGTCAAGTCTGTAACTCTTGGATATATTTTTTTCTGACTTGACGTGATTGAAGAAAAGTGTCCATCTTTTTCGATCCCTCGACGAATTTGGCTAGCCATAAATTTAAGAACGACTCAATCCCAGCGAGGGTGTTGAAGCCTAGGGGTTATGATTGAATCGAAAATAAAATCAACCGAAAAACCCTGCAGTCACGCCCTTTGAAATTAAATTAGGAAACCTGCCGGGGAAAAAGTTCGAGCGGAAATTAACCAGGGGGAGAAGTCAATCGTGAAAAATAACGGGGGGTGCAGGGCTGTAAAAAAATCGGGTGACACTACTTCCATTGAATAACTGAAACTTGTTTAAAAAAAAAAGTTACAAAATTACTGTACTATTACTTTCCATCGCCATATATACGGATAATTAGATCGAATTATCGTCTCATTACGTAATGTTACGATTACACCTATGGTATGGAAACTTTTATAAAATTTATTATTGCAAAAAAGTTGCGAATAATTGAGTAAACAGTGTTCAGACAATTTTTATGACTCAATTTTCTGCCAATTTAATTTCACGATAATTAAATAGACAATTTTTACATCTTTAATCTCTCAGAGTCAATTTTTTTCATTGATTTTGATATCAAGATGAGTTTTAAAGTTACTTTTTTTCATCTTCATGTGACACTTTTGATGGATATGGAAAAGTCGATTAACTTATATTAACAAAAATATTCAACTTCTTAAGGAATTTTCATTCATTACTACTGTTTCTTCGTTTGAAAATCAGCAGTTATTATAGTTTAGAAAGCTACGCGGTTTTCTCAACCGAATTCGGGATCACATAGATTTTTATTTTCCGATTCCGGATCTGAATGGTATAAAAACCAGTTTAACTATCTCTCATCCGCTTGAATTTGATTCTAGTGCGTCTATTAATTCTATCCGCGAAAGTGGCGCACGCAGTCGATAAATCACATATCTTGAATGTATTACAATTTGTTCAAACTTCAAACTTCGAAGTATGACGAAAAAGGTCGCCTTACGAGTCAAACGTTTGCGAAACACGGTTCCCAAGGAGATTCTGAAAAATGTCGGCCTTGACCTTGGACGAGTGGTAAACGACCGCGATTAAATCCCGAATCCGGTATCCCATTGCAGGCCTCGACGAAGTAGATTGAAACGATTATCAGCTACACTGTGTAACGCGTTGGATTCGTCGTTTCGCAAGGTCCTCGCCTCGAGTTACAATACATCCTGTTTCAAAACGCCATTTCTAACTCATTATTCACACGGTGCTCCGCCGTGGGACCAGAATCATTGAATTCTCATCATTTCAAACACCAATTTGAGTGAAAAATGGCTATTCGTAACTTTCAAATCGGTCCTTCTTTCGCGCCACGCTATGACGTCACGATTCGGTACGACAAACCCGCCATCTAGCGTCGGCTGTACGAACCCAGTCTTCACTTTATCCCTCCGTATCTCCAGTTCCCCGTTCTCGATCTAAATTTTTTTTTTTTTTTTTGTGTCTAATTTCGTCTTTCTTTCTGTTTCACAGTCCGCGAAGAGTACGACTTCCGGTAGCGGCGGATACTACATGGGCGGGAGCAGCACCCTCCCGCGCGGAGGGCCTCTGCTGAGGGCCTACAGCCCCGCTGCTTCGTCCGCAATCTCAGGACCAAACGCGAATTCCACACAATCAAAGACCCTGGGAACACCAGGTAAAGTTTGAACTCGGGATAAGGGAGGAAATTTCCCGCCACTGTCTTGTTTGCTACGCTGGTATGAACAGCCCTCGGCATGCGGGCTCGGTTAGGTATACTTCACCGTCTGATCAAAGAGACGCTGCTGAATCGATTACTAGATACTAATATTTGAGGTGTACGTGGCATGATATCTGCGGCCTCTTTGGAGTCTGAGGAACAAGGACGAAGGTGTTCCTTTTCAAATGGCCAACAGGCTGCAGTGATTATTGAAAGCTATTGATTAGATTAGAACCTGAACAGCAGAATCGAGATACGATTGATGACTATAATTCATAAATTGCAGGTCAACGGGTCGAATCGATCGGTCAGACCTTGAATAAACGTTAATTGGAAGTTTGCACCGACGCTATTGGTTTCCAATTTCAATAAATGATCACGTGTATGAAGTAATGCTCAGAGGTCGTACTTTTTGTTCATCAAGAGACTCGGAAATCGTTACAAACGTCACAGGCAATCATTTTAAGAAAAGGAATTTTGAGTCTATTAGAAACTACTGAAATATGACATAATTAAAAATCAAAAAGACTTCAAATTTCGAAAACTGACGATTATTCATGATGAGTTACGTTACACGTAGACTGCGTGAATTTGGAATGAAAAGACGACCGAAACGAGCAACGATGTATAAATCCGAGGCGTGATTGTGGCAGGTGGAAAGTGAAATTTCGAACAGATTAATTTAATTAACGAGTAGTAATACGGTGCGCAATTTTTTGCTGCATATTCATACCGTAACTGGAATTATCTAATCGTACCGCGTGTTGTTATGCATGAGTTGATTTCATTTTTCAGACGTTAATTATTAGGATCTCTTCATGTCAAGATTCTGAAGTTCGCTGACTAACTAGGGCAGAGATTTATAATGATTGATGTTCTCGCGCCAATTCTATTGTCCGAGATTTTAAAAAAACCGATGAACTCTTTCGTAAACATGACTTGTAAATTACAGACTACGTTACATCACTCTAATAACGTTTAGTAACGCTCGTTTAGCGTATCAAAGGTCTGCGTATATTCTGAAAAATTACCGAGCTAATTACTGCCATTGAATTTATTATCATCACCTGCGTTTACAACACCGAAAACAAGCGGGCCTGGACCGACTATGAGCCAGCTTTTGAACTTTCCGTCCTTTTTACTGTATTTTGGGGAATTTTTTCGTTTAAATAACTCAAAAAGTACTGAACCGATCAGAGCCAAAATCTAATCAGTTCTAAGTTTGCATTGCTATTTTTTGCGGGAGACAAATATGATGATTGAGGAATAAAAAGAAGCCTCAAAGTTTACAACAAGCTTCTATGGATTACGATGAGGTTGACAAAGTTATTAGGATAATTGCAAAGATTAGACAAAGATTGTAGACAGATTACAAACAGGCTTACAGAAGAACCGAAATTGGAAAGATTAGACCCAACAACAACGGTCAGGGTCAGCCCCTCGGATTTACTGTGATATTCAGGGGCTTCGCACCCTGCTACGATATTCTATTGTCATCAAATAACGATCCTGAATATTGCATGCGAACTACTAAAAATGCATGTCATACAAATAACTGTAATTGAATGTATAACGACTTACTTTTAACAGATTGAGAAGGAGAATTTTCGTAGATTATCGTTTTGTTAATTATCTAGAAGCATAATGCTACGCACTCACCGTAATTTTATTATTCATACACACATGCTTCATAATTCATCATCTCATCATGCATCAGTCATTAGTCACGTGGTAAAGTCAAGTAAAACTCAAGTTCAGAGTGAAAATCAACTTATTATAAAGTCCCATAGAAAGCCATATAATTATTTCCAAACTACCCGCATCCAATCTCTGCGCACAATTACCTCATCACGATCAATGATCAAGCTCCGCTGGAGTATTCGGTTACCTACTTCTTCCACACCTATGCTTCTCTCCGCTAAAATATGTACATTGGATCTCTATGAAAGCAGATTGCTTCGACGGACAGATAATTAACGTATCGCATACTAACACCAGCCTATGACTACCCGTAGAGTGTACTCTCGCTGACATTGAGAATAATCTAGGCTCTCGGTGAGGGTGAAATGGTACAATGGTTTTGGTTTGAATGGTTGGCTAGGTGGAGGCGGGGTGCCACCTGCAAAGCCGCTTCGCAGCTACCAATGTGGCAAGAGTCCCCTTGGCAGCCTGGGGGGCTCGGCACGCTTCTCTAGAGACAGTTCCGTCTCCCTCTATAGCATACCAGGTCAGTGAAACCCCTAGACAGTACGAGAGCAACAAATTATTGCCATGTGATAATCTTGGAAAGGAATTCCGTTTATCGGTTCAGGTCTTGTCCAAATTACTGTGAATATTACTGCGGGAAAACGGAATAATCAACTCATTCGATATTGTTTATTCCATTCGTTGGCGTTTTTCATCGATAACTGGAAATTCGTTGATTCATTATATCGTGCATGCGATACATTATAATTGTATTTATTGTTGTGGTGTCGGTAAACTGTTTCATAGACCCGTAGTTATTCTTTGTATTGTAGAATTTGAACAAATTTTCAATCATCCGAATTCCTGTATGAGCTTTTTTTATCTAGATATTATCTTTCAATGAGTAATTCTACAAAGACAAAAAGTATCCGAGGATTAGTAATAACTAAGTGAAAATGGGTCGTTATAATCTAGCTTATGCGACCGCTCTCATTCCATCTTTCCACAGATCGGCTACACGGAGACACCAGCGGGTACATGAGCAGTCCGGAACGAAGTGGCGGAGTTGGTGCTGGGTCTGGAAGGTATCCCGCCGGGCCCTACAGCACAGGGAGCAGCTACGAGGATCCGTATTATTCTCAGTATTCCGGAACCGTGACGCCGGTCATTGACGAAGAAGCCAGGTATGCAGATACTGAGTTTATAATTAAAATGTACAACTACTCGGAGAGCACTAATCTGTTATCTGTGAGTTGTATAACACAGTGACGAGTGGCTTCACCTTTTCAAACAGCTCGTAGCTTTTGCCGCACTCGAACATTGCACGCTACAAGTTATCCATCGTTCTAAGATCATCGTTTAATCTGGTTCGAGGATAAGACGGACTCCGATTGGATATAATTTTAGCGTCGATGGTCAAGATCGAAACTTTAGATAGCTGATAGTATGGGTGTGTGTTTGTTGTGGGTGGTGCAGCGATACGGAACTATTGGAGGAATCTTACAGCCTTTACGGTGTGAAGCCGCCTGGTCGACCTCCGTCAGGCCCCCCAAGATCCCCATTTCCCCCCGGGGCACCTGCTCTGACCCCCGGAGGACAGCCTTACGACGCTACCCGGTACAATGATACTTAAATGAATTCTCCTTGTGCAATGCCTTTCATTCTGTCTCTGTGTTCTGTCGCATTCTATAATTTTGTTTAATTATCCAGAAACATAAAAGTTAGTTTATCGTTTTGCTTGGCCTCTTTTACCGTCTCAGATTTAATTGGCATGCTGCTCATCAATGATTGTTGCTGTTACAGTTACCGTCTACCAGGAATACATATAATCAATAACAAATTGCGCTCAAAAGTCTATCGAACTAAAGTATGTTACCTTCTAATTGCATCGTGCGCCATGCGTTCAGTTAGAACTGAACTGAGTCAGAATTAACACGCAAGAATGATTTTTAACATGTACGCTGTAATAGCCTATAGCTTGCAGACATCTACATAACGTTTATCAATATCTGCAATGTGAATGGATGCCTGGAAGCATCATATGATTACCATAGTTTTACAGTTTATCATAGACCGATTAACTAGTTAGTTGAAAATGCTGAAATAGTCATAAATATTCAACACCTTAGTTTAATGTCATTCTAATAAAACTTGACTTTCGACAGAATACGCGTGGAGCACATGGAACGACAGCTCGCTAACTTAACAGGACTCGTCCAGAAGGCCTTGACTCACGCTCCGCACCCCAGCCCATCTCCGAGAGACTATTTGCAAGTTCCTGCGCCTCGGGATCCTTACAGAACAGCAGGTACGCACTCATTCCATTCGGTCTAATTCTCATTTGGATAGAAATATGAAACAAATAGAAAATTCTAATTCCCTGTACCGATCTTGATAATCTTGAACCAAACTCACGACTTCTCGAACCAAAACCTGGGGTAGAAAACCTTCGGCACAAGATAAAAATATGACCTCGCATGGGATCGAATCAGATTAAGAACAACAATTATAGCTTAGTGAAAATAATGTAATTTAAACCGCTAGATTTTAAAGTTAGGCTTGAATTACCTGATTAAATATTTAGATATCGCATTAGGCATATATTTCCCATATTTCCAAGTACTTCAATATAACGAATAAAAAAAAATCTTAAAACATTCAACATTCCAAGAGCCAGACTATGACATGCGCAAGGAAAGTACGTCGGATAGTCCGGCTCTCGGGGTGAACCTTCTTAAACCTGCTGTCTAACTGCTTTGTTATTCCGACTAACGCACACCAGGCGCAGGAGACGAGTTCGACAAACATTCTAGCTCCAGCTCCGCCTCATTGCCAGGTGTGTCTCTAATCTCTAGCACTCTCTGTTCTGTGATCACCAAGTCTTTATCCATTATCATTGCTACTTTGTCACGGTATTAGTAATTCACTGTCATTTATCTTTGTAAATAAGTGTCTCACCTCGCATTACAGATGACTCATACTTAAGGACTGATGTTAAGCCGCCAAAGTTAGGCAAAGGTTCGCTTAAAAATAATCTGCGTAAGCATGCGATTATCATTCATTAAATTGCAATGATTATCGTTTTTTCTATTTTATTCAAGTGTGTCTTTTCCTTTTCATCGCTACGATTGGTACAACGTCACGTCAAAGCATGACCGGCTTCTTTTACTTTCAGCTTCGATTCCCCATCAATTCAATTACCTTTCAATCGATGGATAAATTGCACAGTTTCATAAATCATTGACATCAGTTTGGTTCTCTGTTTATTTTTGTTCTTCTTACAGCATGTAATGCAAACGCGGCTTATATATCAACGTCGACATATCCCTTTATTTCAATACCGACAATTATTATGGCACATTATATCTACAAAGCACATCGATGTTGTGGAATATTACTTACCCTTTATATGGAATAAATTGACAAGATAAAGAGGGAAAATATGGTTCTAAAAATTCATTACAGACAAGTCGGTGTCGTTTGAGAAATCGGTATCGTTCAGCGACGAGCCACCGGACATGAACTCTCCCAAACAACACTCCCCGCAACATGCAGGTAAACATTGTAACAGAATAGCAAAATTTAAATAACACTTAGCAAATAATTATCCCGGGACTATGTCGATAATCTTATTCAGTATATCTAACATGCCGATTGTATGATTGTGTGCAATGCTACCATTCATAGCGGACACAAAGCCCACAAAACCAGCTATAAAATCTTCTACACTGCCGAGGATGTCCTCACAAGGTAAAATGTATTCACCCAACTTGTTATAAACCGGCTTTCGTTAATCGAAAGCTCGTTACCCTGTCGTACAACAAATCAAACCCCGAGTCGACGTCAGGCGTTGCCCTAAATACAAATTCTTTCACACATCTGCCGATCATTATGACCGCTTTTGCTTCGCCCAATTCATAAACCCAACGATTAACTAAATTTGTACAAACATCGGAGCATGTGGATTATTTTTACCAGAGGTTGCCGTGTTCTTCCATGTCTCACGCAACGATTACATAATTTCAGAAAGGGAAAGGCACAAGCCGACTCCGCCACCGAAGCCGGTGACTCTTGCGGCTGGTCAATACGTGTACAGAGACTTGACCCTGACCCCTGAGATGTACAATCAACTTAGGGGTTTACAAAAGAAGGCCAAGGATCTGAGACAAGAAGTGAGGAACTTGAGACGCATGTCGCAGGCTCAGGCACACACAGTCAGAGAGACTATCAGGGACGCGTTTATCACGATCAGGTATCTATTGGACCCGGAGTATAATAAAGATCAATTCTGATCCTTTTCATGAATGCTCGTCAACTTCTTTCAGAGCTGCGCTTCTGTCGGGCGGAGACGCCGCCTGGGCCGCTGGAGACACAGAGAAGGTGCGACTTAATCGCGAAGAAGACCTCTACAAGCAAGAAATGATTAGGCTGGAGAAAGATCTTACGTGAGTGATGAATATGGAGGAATATTTAACAGACGAGGATTCAATTTGTCTGATTTTATACAGCGAGCTAGAGAGCACAGTAGAGGAGCTCCGAGGTAACGTCATAAACCGAAAAACGCGAGTCAACATGTCCGACGTGGAGAACATGGCTCTTATTCTCAACAAATCCAGGTACTAGCTCGTGTCAATTACTTGGTATACAAAAATCTGATCTTTGCCGCCGCCCTTTTTCCAGTAAAACAGTGGCAGACCTGAAAGTCCGTTTCCCGGGTCTCCAGGAGGGTATGAAGGGCCAGCTGAGCTCCGAAATGGAGAAAGTTGTGCGAGAGGAAAAGTTCCTCAAGGAAGAACCGGAGCGACTGGAGTCTGCGCTCAGGCGCTGTAAGAAGCTTACTGGAACCCTCGTCACACTCAAACGGTAATGTGACCCGCCATTACTCCGATCAATCGAGGAACGTACAAGTTTTGTTTTTTTCTCAGCTTGGCGTCGGTGCAGGAGCAGCGATTACCAAACGCAGCGAGCGTAGAGGCTGAAGAAACTCCGCCTATAACACCGACTTCGGGGCAACACTCTAAGGTAAACGGGAGCCCTGCTTGCCAATCCTGTAAAAACCCTACATACGAACCCGAAGCCTAGCTCACTCCTCGTGTGCAAGAAACCCTCATTACTGCATGATAAGACCCCCTGTCTCCGATAGCTTGCGTAAAACAGTTAATTATATTCACTAAATAAGATAAATGCTTCCAAACATGAAACAAGATAAGAAAAAAAAAGAAGGAAAACACAAGAGTTACGTAGACTTATTGTAAATAATTATTGTGAGCGTGTTTATTGATTGATCACTATGATATTGGTAATTTATTATCGCGTATATCTGATTCGGTAAATAGATATTTTTATTTTTTTATCATCAAGTATTTCGTAATGAGTGTATAGGTAATTTGAATTTGATGATAAAATTAGACTCTGAGTTATTTACTTTGTATAATTTCTTGGTAACGATCAGAGATACTGATTTTTATTCTTCCGTTATAATTGTTCCTCCGGACGTTTAGACTTTTAAAAGAGGGCATTTAAACTTGACGAATAATATTCAAAAAGTGTTTTTCTATTCCACGCCGAGCGCATGCTTTGATCGAAAGGGCTTTCAGTACCATTTGAACCGCAGTTTATAGTAATGCTGTTTCAAAATTGAATAAAAAAAGTTATTGTAAATACTGTTATAAAAAAAAGAATAAATCACAATATCAGACGATAATTATTATTCTTAAACACAATTCGAATTATTGTATCGGTGAAGACGGAGAGTCACGGATCAGTTTCATATACTTCTTAATCTTTTTTAATGGGATAATTGTTCCTTTCCTCTTACGCTACATTTTGAAATAGAACGCAGTCACGATTATTGTAAGGATTTATTTATTGTGAGGATCTCGTTTTCTCTTCGCAGATTTTCTCCCATTAGAAGTCAAGTTCTTGAACCCGGTATTTAGTCTGGAATCGAGTCCCTGTATCTACACGCTGTTATTTATTCGTTTTTGACCCTCTTATTCTTATAGACAGAATCCCTCCAGCTTATATCTCGGCATGGTATCTAATCCAAAGTTACGCAACGGATTGACTAATTGTTCATTGAAATTTAATGAAATTGTTGACATGTGCAGACCCCCTTTTGACTTCGCTATTTACGTATAGTAGTAAAGTATCAGAAATAAGAGATAAGAGAGGAACAATTATTGTCAATTTCATTCCGTGCAGCGATGCAGAATGTATAATTTTTTAAAATCCTATGAATGATTGATGATGTATATGAATCAATGTGGATATCGATTATGTATTTTTGATTGATTATTTCGAATCAACTAATGAGCGTATTGCCATATACAATAATTAGATCAGTTATTGGATCATAATTGAGCTATGATTCAGATTGAACAAAATACAAACGTACTACATACATATTCAGTTTATTTAAAAAAAAAAAAACAAAAAAAAAAAATCTACTGTATGAATAATTTTGCTAGTATTTTGTTAAATTTTTCATTTCATCCCGAGCATTCAGCACCACCTGATCTTTTGGATACTTGAATACCATAAATACGAAATCTAATGTAAACCTTATTAGATTAATTAATTAATTCCCCCTTTCTGTGAAAGATACAGTTTATTTGTTAACTCCTAGCCCCCGCCCCCGCCAATGACCCAGTTTAGATGAAAACAAAAACTACCGCAAAGTTGGGCACTTTAATGCACAGCTGTAATTATTCTATCACATTGGAATTTAGATTTCATACGTTTATTTTATTCGTTTATTGAGTTATTTACCTAGTTTATTATCTGGCTGCTGCTTAGCCCCGCCGTTACACAAAACCCATCCTAAAAAATAGTGTTTATTTACTCTACTCACACTGTGACCAGCTACCCCTAGTCCGCAGCGGATGATTGAACCTCGTAGAGTATGAAATTGGATTAATATTTCCTGAAATTATATGAAAATACGTTGTTGGGATTTATTTGGGAATATCTACAGGTGACAAAAAAAAATCAATTGCATCGCATTTTATTGGGATTCTGAGATGATAGTGATTATTTTTGTTGTCATCACACACGTACAGCGGAGTATGGTCTCTCAATTATTCCTGCAACTTGTGTCTCGGTGAAACTTTTATCCCACACACCCCCAAAACCTCTGAATACCAATTTTAATGTTTGCTGTCTCCTGATAGAATAGATTTATTAAGTCTCGCCCCATGATCTGACAAAACATTTTCTACCAATACACCGCATTCGTCATTATATTAACAGTGACGCGATTACGTCTGCGCAGCTACTTCGATCGTTTCGTTATTCACGATCAAAACATTCCTCATAAACATCGAGAATACGATGTTTTGTCAAATCAATCTGTGTTAGTTGTGTCCCCCCTAAAAAAATTGAATATCTATGTAATAAATGGTAGGACTTGGTCCGATCCAGCAAAATCACTGGAATGCGGATCGATCGGTCTTACAGTCTCTCGAGACGTATAATAGTCGATCGAGAGATGATACGAAAAAAAGAAAATTGTATATTCATACTGGCGATGAATATACGAACTACGTATAGATATGATAATTTAAAAAAATATCGAATCAATCAAAAGGCAGATATTCGAAGCCAGGTATATGAACATTTGTTAATTTTTGTAGTATGGCTGGATGTGGAGTACTAACTTCAAGGAGCACATACAGACCAGTCACGAGTAATCTTTAATAATTCATATTTATTTATTATTACTCTATAATACTATTTATATTACTTCTCATCATTCGATATGTCTGATTATCATACATCATAAATCATAAATCATATACAAAATCATGATCATTCGTAAACTCATTCGAACCATTGTGGCAAATGGGTTGAGTCTCGTTAATTCGTGACTGAGATTACAAGTATTTAGCTACGGATCTTTGTTGGCTTTGAAAAAAAATATAGGAAAAAAGTATCAACGTAAGAAAATTAAAGACGAAGCGTAGGAGATTTAGGAAAGGTTTTAGTGTATCGACGCAGTGATTCTGTAGAATCTGAGAGGAAAGTTCAAAACGGACGATAAATAATGTTTGAATCGTTTTCTTTCCCATTTGACATAATGATTTGATCCATTTTCATAAATTGTACATTACACATGCTGCAGTTATTTTTATATTCTTACAATTCTCAATTATCGTGCTTGTTCTAAATTTTTTTTTTCCATTTATGAAATTAATTGTTTTTTTTTCGAACTTTTTTTCTAATCTCCTGATCGATCGCTTTGCTACACTAGGAAATATTTTTCTTTTTTTTTTTTATATTGTATATATATAAATATTCGACGTATTTGTATCGACTTATCCGAGCGATGGGTGTTGCCATTTAAAAAATATAAAACCAGCTGATATTCACTTTTATCAAAATCAGAGGCCGTTCAAAAGTTATCAATTATTGAGTGCAGTCAATTAAAAGGCAACATTTACGCTAGTTTTTCCACAGCATAAAAAATTTCTTCATATACAATGTGCATACAGAATTTCGTTCACTTCTTTTTCTATGAAATGTTCACTTTAAATCTACTTTCACGCAATTTGTGATCAGAATTCTATTTTCAAGTTTTACTCCTATCTCCCTCTCTTTCTCTCACTATTTTCTCATATTGGCCTATATTGCAATTTTATAACAATGATCGTTCAAACGCTGTCATATACTTATAATAATTTACTACTTGGCAATTTTTATTGATTCTTATTATTCACTTAGCTCTTTTATCGATCAACCTATAGTCGGGCGATTCTGGATCGTGATCGATCGGTTCTAGCGTGGCCAATTTTTCACGCGTCGTCGATCCGGAAGAACCCGACGAATTGATATATTCTTTCACAAAGACACACGCTCCAATCCACTTCTTATAGTAAGGTGCCGGGATCTATCTAAAGGTTTACATTGGATTTCCTTGGAAAATGGCAAATTCAATAATTTATTAATTATTAATTGTTATAAAAAATTATTATTATTACATGATTATTGACTACGAAACTATGTATTCCTCCTTCTCTATGATTATGTTATCTCCACATATATTTCTGTATCTCTGTCGTGCTCAAAAAACAAAGAACAAACCAAACCAATTGGCATTAATCATGAACAAGTATTATTATCATTATGATAATACAAGGTTTTTACAAAAATGAAACAATAACTTGGTCTTGGGTGGCTAAAGAAAATACCGTCTTCTATCGTCCGGTCCAATTTGAGTAATAATATACTACCGAAGTTGAACCGCTACTGCGGAGACGATATTTTCCGCTGTTTACACCCTCGTTATCGAAAAACGATATGTCTCAACTATTCTATATTATAATAACTATAAAGCTGTAGAGTAATAGTGTGAATTAATTGTTACTAATGATTAATTGACTTGATTAATCTTTTAATAACTCTGATTTATTTCCCTGTATTATTTGTATACTTTAGCTTCTTATGTATGAGTTTATTATTATACCTATACATTCACCATTAGTACATTTATACCGTACCGTTTACTTCGTCCCGTCGTAATTTTGTGTATATTATCTTATCGTTTCGTAATACGTTCGTTTATTGATTTAATATAATCACAATTTTATACTAGGTGCCCAAATACCTGACTAACTTCAATTTTCTATTAAACAATACTATAAAACTCTTTTTTTTTCTCTCTCTCTCTCTCTAATTCCATTATTATACTGCCTTACTATAAGGATTGGACTGAAGGTCTTGTCTATGTATTTTTTATTGGCAAATTGTGTTTTATTTTTATATATATATAGTTTTTTGTCTAATCTCAATAATTTGTTTTTCTTTCGAATATTATATTCATTGAAATAAATGAATAGAACAATTTTGTGGCAATGTGTGAGTCGGCATGCGGTAATCGACCTAGACCTAATCGATAGTACTTTTAATACCTGTATCTGTGTCGTCAGAGATTATCAGCGCCTCACAGCATGAATTATATCGAATAATTTTTCATCCTGTTTGTTTACCAAGAGGACGGAAGTTGTTCAAACAAAGCATGTTGTTACGTGCTTCTTTTATTTTGTCAATTCATTTTATCATTTCGATTATTATGTTTACAGGGTATCAATGAACGACGTTATGATTTATGTACCTTTTCATTGTCCGCTGAAATTCGTCGACGGAGAAAATATATTATCATCGTTTCATTAATACCCTTAAACGCGAATACCTTTTCCCAACGAACGGAAGACTATAAAACTGACTGATAAAGCACAGCGAAGGGGGTCGATGCGACTGGAAAGTGAATAAAGGGTTTCGGGAGTTAGAAATATGGTTTTTTTTTCTAAAAGCATAATTGTTTCTAATTTAGGATTTTTATGGTTTTTGGTTTTTTTAAGTTGACTAATACCGGACAAGAGTCGATGCCAAAAGTAAAAGAGCACCATATGAGTACTGACTTGTAACACGCACAACACAAAATAAAAACACGATAACGAATACCAGAGGTAACTATCTAACAGAATTTATTTTCATTTCATTCTATCATTTACATACTTTTTAGAAAAAATTTTTTGTTCTTCGTTTTCTACTCATTAAGAAAACCGTTTATTCATCGTACGGTTCCATATCATTTCTATCTAACTCCTCCGTTAATTATTATTACATATTATGCATGTGCGTTTGCACACGATTTGTTCGCATGGTCATTAAAATGTTATCAATTAACAACAACAACAACAAAAGTGATGAGTCAAAGGCAGAATTCAAATATCAAAGATCTAATCGATTCAAGCGACACCAAGTAACGAATCATTTTTTCAATATTACATTCATTTGAAGAGCCTTTTACGCATCCACGAACGATAATTACCTCGGAGGCAAAATATCTTGCATCAAGAATTGGCCACTAATGATTCAAACTCTCAATTGATAATTGTAATGTGAAAAATTATGATCACTCGTTAAAACGATATTCTAAAATATGTTGCCTCTAAAACCAGGTAAAATAAACTCCAAAACTAAATAAAAGCTTAAATTTGAGCGCAGGTGCTGTACTATTTGCGGTAAGAAACGAGATCCTAATCATATTCCTCTTTTCCTGGACAGACAACTGCCCCAACGCCAGCGGAACGCACTGTCATGGGGTCATCGGGCGTCGTCGGGGGAGGGTCCAACGCTCTCGACCCATCCGCCTCCTATCAGCAGCGTCCAGAGAACGCACTCGACGCCTTGCTAGACGAGCTTCAAACATTCTCAAGGCCCGCTTCCCAGCTCAGTCAAACGTCAAGCGTCAGTTATGCCCCAAATTTAGGGGACATCGGTCGTTCGGCTAGTCAGATATCCCAGATGAGCCACGCACCGAGCATGTCCGACATCGGTAGGAAAGGTAGTATAGACTCGTCGACTAATTTAGCCATCTCAACGACCCCGGGACACACGAGTACCCTCAGGAGGCTTCACTCGTACCCGTCAAGCTCGGACACGGACACTTCGCCACCGATAGCGAGGCTACAGGTCTCCGACGGAGCTACGCCGCCCCAGAAACCACCAGTGCCGGAAAGAAACGCGGAACTACTTCAGTTGGCAACTGCGAGGCGAGTTCCCCCGCCGCCGCCGCCAAGGACGAGTTCAAGATCGCCGTTGGCGAGTCCCACGAGTCCGCAATTACCGCCTAGAAATCCAACGGGGACTTTGCGCAGGGGAAGAAGCAACTTGAAGGAGAGCGGTAAGCCGCCCATGGCTCTGCCGCCGAACGCTAATCAACTCGAAACGGAACAGCAGCAGATGCCGCCGCCCAACAACATCCTGTCGGCGAGTAACTCGAGCTCGTGCGAGAGCATAAACTCGCAGGAAGGATTGCAGAACAAGAAGGGGAGACAGGAGCAGCTCGAACAACGACATCAGGAACTTCTGAGGAAGCAAAAAGCCCTGCAGGAACAATACGCGAGATTGCAACAGCTGCAGAGGAACGCCTCGGGTTTGACGACCGTTCCTCCTGCGCCGCCGGATCTCCTGAAGAAAACCGGATCGGAGAGCAATCTCTTGGCTAAAATGGGGCTGGGATTGAGCACCACGAGTTCTGGCTCTCTGACGAGCCTCGCTAGTCGACCGGAGCTGAGCACGTTACCGGCGCCCAACGGTAGCTCAGGGAATCAGACAACAACCAACAAGGTTTACGAGACGGATATTCTGTGACGGAGAAATATGGCAATGGTTGGACCGTTTGAGAATAATATTGCATACATATTATCGGAGGGTACGGCTGCGAGTTAACACCGTTAATTCAATTTTATTTCACCATCTGTCTACCGTACGAGTGTAGTAAATGAGGAATTAGCAATTTAGATTCCGAATCGACTTTGATACCGTATTGTTTTATCCTTATTTATTTATTTATATAAGATTTATATATATATATATTTATATATAATCGCATGCGTGTACTTTTGACGTACGCACTAATGTCTATGACTGAAAATATACACAATGCCGTGCCAATTCATTCGGTTTCATTCGGAGTATCGAGAATCTAGCCGACGAGAGATGTGGCTAAGCTTCTTCTAGCCATCGAAGACCGGAGAAATATTGAGGCGGCGTTATTTATTGTCGCGGGGCAGACACCGGACTCGCGGTGTGGCGATTTTTATTATAAAAACTAGGTAATCGAAATCTTGCACGAGTATTTTAAAAGTAAGTTAAAAAAAATCACAAATATTGTGAATTATTTGTAGTATATTATATTGAGATTAAAGATTGGAATTGATGAGATTATTTCGAATGAATTTATGACGACGGAATAAATTAGACGTCGATGAAACGAGAGAAGAATTAGCCCCCCGCGAAGAACGGACTTGAGAGAAATTAAATTCTATAATAAATAGAAATTAGCAGATCATGCTTGATAGCGAAATCGAACAAGAAATTAGAAATATTAAACTACACACACACACACAGTAATCTTAAAACTCTAAATAACGAATTTAAAAAAAAAAAATTTAAGATGTTTAGTGTATAAACCATCGCAAAGACATTGCTCGGTTTTGGCTGTTATATTAATTAGGTATATGTCATAACGAGAGAAATAACGCGTCGTAATATAAAAACGAGAGTATTTCCTTTAGAAAATCAATTATCCCAAATATTATAAACTATCACATCGTTTACCTACGTCCCATTGTCATGTTCGATGTGATTAAGTTACCGAAAATCATAATCCATCGCCGGAAACTATGCTAGTGGGTCTGTAACTAATTTCTATCGACGATAACGAGAAAAATGAGTTCAGTTAATTTCTACTTTAACGCTTTTAACTCTCAGTAAAAACTGCATCTGCAAAGAGAAGGAGACCGAAAGTATTTGATAACGGAGAGTAGAATGAGAAAAGAAAATCACATTGACTTAAAGCTGTGAAAAAAAAAGAAGAGAGGAGTGAAAACAATTAATCTTCACTAAAGGCGTGAAAATAGATTAAAAAATATAATTAATATAATTATAATAAAATTTAAAAAAGAATAATGAAAGGCATTTACATCGATGGACTGGAAAAAGAAGAAAAGAGTTACCTAGCTAATAAACTTTCGACGTACCTAACGTAAGAAATGGAATGAAGAATAGAAAACAAATAATATTCTCAGCAGTTTTAATATAAAGAAGAAACATTGATAACAATTAGTATATTCGCCCGTCGTTTAGTCCTACTGTGCCAAGAATACTGTTTCCTCCTACCTATTATATTATTTTTAAGAATCTTAATCTCTTCTGCAAAATTTGTTCAGCAATGTTTGTTTTTCATTAATTATTTTTAATTTACCGTAGTAAGCATATATTAAAAATAATTCTAAGGACAATTAGGATAATAAATACATAAAAATACTATGTAAAACAAATTATACATATTATATACATTACACCGTAATTAGAAAGAAAAAAACAAAACAAAAAAAAAATTAAATAAAAAACCGACTATACGATATACACATATTTAAATCGATGACTGAGCGCGCCACGTTTATAGATTTACACAAAGGGAATTTTTTAATGTAAAAATTGTTCATCGCACTTCAGCTACAAGTGTATTCAAAATTTTTCGAAAAGAATTCTAAAACTGCTTGCTCGCTTCTTTGAATTGACAATTATTACAACTAAAAATTTGTAAATACTTGCGAAACAATTATTGTAATTTATATTGTTTTGTTTTTACTTAGTAAAATCATTGAAACTCCTGAATCATGATATCTACATTATAATAAACAATTGCTCAATAAATATAAACGAAAAAGATGAAAGAAAAAAAAAGAAACAACAATATAACAACTCAAAACGCAGCAAGTATTATAATGTATTTAATTATACTAATTTTTATTATTCATATCGCTCGTCGAATTTATTTACATTATGTATTAAAAAATAAAATATGAATATAACGAATTATTGATACAGTTCTAATCGCGCAGCGTATTCTGAACCTAGATCGCCATAATAATTGGTTTTGGATAATCAGTGTATAATACCGGAGGAGCTGCGCATCTGAAATCACGTATCACACGTATCATGAATAATAAGAAAATTAATTACTGTAATCGTTGATGCACTAATTTCATTGTATTATACATTGTAGGGTCCACTTTTCATAGAACAATTTCATCGTTATATTAATATGATTATTAATTTGAAGATACGTTAATTCTTAGCAAAGATAAAAAAAAAAAAAAAAAAAGAAAGAAACGTGAAAAAAGTGAAAATTAAATGCATAGTATTATATATATATAACTTATACATAGGAAAATTTTTAGCTCAAATTATAATTATCAAAGGCCACGTTTACCAGCGGTATACTGAAAAAAAGGAAATAAATATACACGCGTACGTCTGAATTATTATAAGAAAAGTAAAGAGCCAATTTACTGGTTATACAGAATTTAAAAACGTTCGTAGGTAAGAAGTTTAATTCAAAAATGAAAATTCATATTTTATTATCAAAAAAATGATAACAGAACTAACTATAATTTGTTAAACGTTAATTGATTTTCTCGTTTAGCGGTGTTGCTAAATCAATTTTAGATTATTAAAATTATTATACGTATTTTCATTGAATACGTATTTGATTATCGGAGTCTCATACGCTCCGGGAGAACAAGAAGAAGATAAATTTACTGAATTGATTATTAATTAATTTATTCTAACGAATATCAAGGTGAAACCAATTTGTATGAAAATAATCAGAATCATTTGATTTCAAAGGCCTAGAAGAGATACGATTGATAACTTTTTGAAATCAGTCAGAAGAATTCGATTGAGATGACTGCAGTTTCAAAGAAAATTTAACCGATAGCTGCATATTATTATTACATTTTTATTGTTTGTTTCTTTATTGAAGATTGTAAAGTATTTCGATTTTAGATACAGAGATTGTTACGATTAATATTTAACTTGTACAAAGCTACTTTTGTTCCGCGGTGCATGACCAACGAAAATCGGCGGTAGAACTCGAATTATTGTAATTCTATTTTATTTATTGATATAACGAATGATTAATCGAGAATTATGGAAATGCGAGGTAGAAAAAGGAGAAGAAAAATTTAGCACAGTATTGAAATTCAGTTTCCTAATTATGTTTTTATCGCATAATATAAATATAACAATCATTATACATACGTATAAACAGGCATTGTAATTGTTACTATATTATTATTATTATTATTAATAATCAACTTTGTTTTTCGTTTCTTCGTTTCCTGACTATCATATACGCCAAATATGAATTGACTTGTTACATTTGTAAATGTTTGTAAGTAATATAATAATAATAAAATAATCAAGTAATAACCACTGCATTGAATTGTTAATGCGTATATCTGTCATCAACACATAAACACACAAACACACACACCTCAACATACTAGATACAACGAATAAAGAGAATCGTGTCATTGTCAAAATAACTGAACGATTTTTCATTCATTACCTCTGCCAATCATTCGGAGATGAATAATAAAATAGATGAGTCTATCGGTCTAGGCGATGCTTACAATTAGTTTTATTCGTTTCATAAATAAAGAGAATAATCATCGATATTCTTAGGAAACATGTTTATTCAAAAATAGAACTCGTAATATAAATTTCGTATGTCAGGATAGTAGAAATGAATTATTATTCAATAATAGACAACATCAAAGAGCACCGCTCTTCACCGAAACGAATCAAAAAAAAAAAAAAACTTATAATAAATCACATCAGAAGCCAGAACGCTATGCTATTTCGTCGCTTGACTTATTCAAACAATTCCAGTCAATATGTTCGAGGTATGTTGCGCAATCGAGTGAATAATGAAAAGCGAATATCGAGTAGCAATTCAAAATGGATATATTCATCGATTAATAAAATAAAAGTAAAATTCTTAAGTAATAGTCTATCTCTACTACGCTCCTATTTTCTCGATTTCATCCACATCTTCGGCGTCGAGATACTGAATCTTTTTTCCAAAGTGTTTCTCGATGTCGCGACACAAAGACATCGATTGTTCAGAATCGATCAGGTTTATCGCTATCCCCGATTTCCCGAACCTACCGGTCCTCCCGATTCTGTGGAGGTAAGTTTCGCAGTCGGCTTGGCGGTTTTGATCCACAGGGAGGTCAAAATTCACTACGATCGTCACCTGCTCGACATCTATTCCTGCAATGAAACAAGTTTTTGATATCAACGACTTTTCGAAAAACTGTTCACCTCTACCTCGAGCCGAGACGTTGGTGGTGATGATTTGAATCTGTCATTATCTGTACCTCGAGCTAAGACGTTGGTGGTGATGAGCACTTTCTCCAAGCCCGCCCTGAATCTGTCCAGCACAGCGATTCTCTGATCGACTGTGAGATCACCGGATAGAACGGCGACCGCGTGTCCGTCTTTGCTCATCTTCTCGGCGAGCCAACTAGCCGTTTTTCTTGTCTGAGGAATAAAAGTGAACGTAAATTTCGGTTCAGAGCAGCGAGATCACGGCGTCGTAACACGAATGAAGAGATTTACGTGGCAGAATATGATGGCCTGTCCGATGGTGATGACGCCGTAGATATTGGTGATGGCTGTGTACTTTTCATCCATGTTCTTGCACCTGACGTAGTACTGTTTTATGTTTTCCAAGGATTCTTCTTCTTTGAGCAACCGTATTATGAGCGGATTGCTGACGATCAATTCCGCAAACTCCATCACAGCGGTTTCGTACGTGGCGGAGAAGAACATCATCTGGCAAGTGGGAGGAAGCAGTCTGGAACACGTTCGGTACAGATTAAAAGAAATTCGCATCGATTTCGAGTGTCCTGCTCACTTGTGGATTCGGATACACTGGTCCTGATGGCCTTGAGTCGCTATCATCACATCCGCCTCGTCCAGGACAAAGACCTTAACTTTTTCCAGATCGAAGAATCTGAATTTTATCGCCCAGTCCAAGACTTTTCCTGGTGTACCGATGATTATGTGATCGTTTATTTTGCTCCCTCTCGCGACTGTAATAAAAATCCAACAATTTTTAACGATTCATCGACTATCGTTCGCTTTCGGAGGTTGAATATCGTTAGAATTACTCTCTTCTCCTCTGACGGCGTATTTTAGTCGGATTTCAGGGCAGAACTGCGACATTTTCGCCGCTACTTCTCCGGTTTGAATAGCCAACTCGTACGTCGGCGATAGGCAAAGAACTTGTGGATAGTTTTTATCCTGATCCACTCTGCTTAGCATAGCCAAGACAAAGGCTGCGGTTTTACCCGTGCCGGACTGCGACTGCGCAATCATATTCTGCGGCCTGATAAAAAACGATAAAATTGCTGAGTTTACCGTTCGGTAAAAAAATTCTAGGGTCAGCGTCCGAACTTACGGATCTGCCAGTAGCGTCGGCAGCGCGGTCTCCTGGATTTTCGATGGCGCGTTGAAGCCCATCGCGTAAACTCCCTTCAGGAGCGCCGGTTTCCTGGGAAACGAGAGTTTCGGCATCGAAATTACCTACGGTTGATAATAAATCTAGAGCAAAGATACTCACAAGTGAAGCGCCTCGAAGGTTTTTATGCTGTATAAAGGCGAAGTGGGGTCTTTCCTCTGTATCTCCAGGTCTTTTGTGGTATTGACTAGCCCTTTGCGGATGATCTTCTGCAGCAGGGACTTCTCTGCGGGTGAAACGCTCTCCTCGGTTTCGTCGCTTCGCGAGGATCCGGCATCTTCAGGAGGCGGGGTGGAAGGCTTCGAGATGCCTAAGCCTGTTATCTACGTACAATAAACAACCTCGGAATGAATGGAGGGAAAGACGGTCGAACTAAATCTAGAACGTACCAATTTCTCGATATTAGAACGACCTTTGTTCGGTGGGACTAGTAAACTACAGTGATAAATGTAAACAAGTGAAGGAAAAAAAACCACGAGGTACGAAGCTTCTCGGTTGTTGCGATACGATAACAATGCGGCTTGAGACAATAATTCGGGTTGTGAAAGGTTTGAGGTTATATCGCGGCTATTCGATCGGTTGATGGATAAAATGATTACCTGCGATGTGAGACTCTTCTCTTGATTGTCGGCGACTTTCGCCCAATCCACCGAGGATGCCATTACTGCTTGCGTGTGAAGACTACTAGACACTGCGGGGTTGTTTCGGCAAATGAGCGCCGAGCGGCATAAGTTCGGAGTGAAGTCAGGTGCTGAAGCTGTAGTTGAGCCGCACATCTACGGGTCTACCATTGATATCATCAAAGGACCGACAGCGCGGGAAACAGAACCCAATTCAAATAATCATGTTGCGGTAGGTATTTCAATCTACCGATGCATGTATTAAAAGTACAAACGGAGATAACGTAACACATCGCGTGTATAATGACATAAGGTCGTAAGCGCCAATATACGACTTTTTGCTTTTCGTAACAGCAAAAGGTCGTATATATTTTTTTAAATCGTATTTAGACCAAGGACCCGAAGATTCGTTCATGAACGTTGAAATTTAATACTAGGTCAATTGAAAGCAGAAGGTCGTATGTACTGGTGGATACGACCTTTCAGACCTAACTTCGCAAAAAAAAAAAAATGGTTTCCATTAATTGCAGAAGGTCGTATCCGCCAAATAAACGAAAAAAAAATGGCGGATACGACCTTCTGCTTTTATCTGAGACTATTTTTTATCGAATTTTTCGAAACGGTCGTTTTTTAATTTATCTTCGCGTTTCAGGTGTTTTTGAGACTTTTTGAAAAATCATGAAAAATAACTTGAAAAAAAGGCAGATACGACCTTCCGCTTTTAACAACGAATTTTTTTTATCGAATTTCTCGAAACGTCGTCGATTTCGATTTTTCTTTGCGTTTCACGAGTTTTTACAGCTTTTCGGAAAAATCATGAAAAATTGAAAAAAAAAAGAAAATGGCGGATACGACCTTCTGCTTTTACCATTTGTTTTTATTTTCCTCAAAAATTGTAGTGAAAGAATGACGTATTCGCCCAACATACGACCTTTTGCATTTACATTTTTCGATCTCGTAATTTCAATTGATCTAATACGTTTCGATCATTTTTAGAGCGAATGGCGAAACAAAATTATACGACCTTTTGCCACCAAAATCGTGTTTTTGGCGCTTACGACCTTATGTCGATTTTTATGTTCTTTATTCAAGTTTTTTGTGTCTTCTAATTCAACTGTTCAACAACACAGCCTAACATCAAATCGCTTCGATAACAGTGAACGACACGTGAAGGTGGGAGTATTGTGCAAATAATTTGTATATTTGAAAAAGAAAATGGGTTATAAAAACGAATTTATATTCATGCATCGATTTATCGATGTTTTTTTTCCAAAGTTATCGATCTTTGTAATAGATTTTTATTCCAAATATCATCTGCATTACCGGCAGAGTCGTCGCTTTGTTTTCTGCCTTACCCGACGGTCGGCGTTCTCTTGTTATCTCCTCCAACGACTCCGTCGGTAAGTATCTTGGTCGTAGTACAAGGTCGTCCGACAGGTTCGCCGCGTTCGATTGTCAGAGAGAATTGACAAAGAAAAAAGAAGGGGAAGAAAAAACAGGTATAGAAAAGACGAAGTGAGTGATGAAAAAATTTGCGAAAATGGTGAGGCGGACGGAGCCTGAACGGTTGTTTTAACAATAAAATTCTAAATTCGTTGTGAATAATCAATCGCCCGTTGTCACCAACATGTAAGTTGGACCGTAACGGTGGTTAATATCACTAAAAAATATAAAACAGCGTCGATACCGCGTTGAAAACTGTACGACAAAGGTAAGACGGATTCGCTTTGTTTATGAAGATCAGCTGTGTCACTTGAAACATTCGTGTGTCATTTCGTTCGCCCCAACCTGAAACTCTGAACTAAACTATATTCTATTTTCGTCGTTTAAAGGTCACTTTTAAATTGCGCATTATGCATCTTTGTCTCATTTTTTCAATCCGAGCAAAATATACGTCGAGTTAGAAAAATCAAATCTACGTATTTGGCAGCCTTATACAACGATTAACGAATTACCCAATCAACGTTATCGTTTCCCAACATCTCTTCACCAATTTTTACAGTCTAGTGATTACTTTTATTTATTTTTTATTTTTTTAAACGGAAGACTTGAATTTTCCAAAATTTATTTTAGATGCTTGGAGCCGAACCGTTGGCTAGTAGTTAAATAAGCTTTTATAACATGAAAGAATGAAACGAGATACGGTCATTACCTGCCTGGAGCCAAGTCGCAGAGCCGAAACGGTAATGATCTTAGAATTCATCGTTCTCTCAATTTTTATTTACTTTCTGAAGCATGTTTATCGCTCCGTTCGCTCATTTTCACTCTCGTAGAACTTTTCCTACTTCCCCAGATTCCAGATTCTCTGAGATAGTCAAAGCTCGCACTCCGCCGCTGATTATTGTCCCTTGTTTCATTGATAAATTTTATTACCCGCGCTCACAATGTCGTCCCACAGATACGAGAAGCGGAAAACAAGTCTTTGAAAACAAATCGCACGAAGCTCGAATTTCTGTCCGGTTTTAGCCCCTCCTCGGAGGTCTCTGACGTCTGCCAGGTCAGGGCGAGAGACGCGGTAGACACGGGGTCTCGAATGGGCAGGATTTTTAGATCCCGATGTGCAATATGGATAATCAATCAATAGCGCAGATAGTAAGGTGGAATATGCCGGCGTGTATTGACCCAGATAACTCCAAGAACGTAGAATTATGTATCGACTATTTCTTATTATAGAATTCTGAGCGATGTTGTTATTTCAATCCATCGGAGACATTTCTGATCCAACTCTCTTGGAATGAACAAAATTAGCCGCGGGAATAACAAAGCTGCACCATCGTCGGCCACCCTTGAGACACGAATCGAAGTAATTCAATTGATACTCGTTAAAAATCATCTTTTCTATCGTTCATCCTCATTTTCCTGCATGCCCCTAAAATTCGCCCTCTGATATCCTTCCGCCTCTATCGTCTCTTAATTTGCCTGTGTCTTGACTCTGAGCCAGCCTTGCACCTATTCCCCATTTTATTCCTTTTAAACTGCCTTCTAGATGACAACGCTGTTGGATGGTAGCTACCAGCAGCTCGAAACGTACTCCGAGGGTGAGGAGGAGGGGCGCGATGGTGAAGAAACGCCCCAGGAATCCGGGGTGATGATCCACGTTGTCCCAGAGGGTGGTAAGGCCAGGTGGAACCACATAGAGGATCTGGACTCTTTCTTCACCCGGATGTATCACTACCACCAAAAGCATGGATTCGCGTGCATGATGCTTCAGGAGATTCTAGAGCTCGGTCAATTCATATTTGTAGTTACATTTTCGACGTTCCTCTTCCACTGCGTCGACTACTCAATTTTATTTAGGTGAGTGTACGGGAATATTGGCACATTCTCATCGTTTGATCGGTCGCTAACGGTAATTTGTGTTTCAGGGACACGATAACGAACAATACCTGGCACAAAACTTCCATAAATGACGCGTTGCACTCGCCGAGCGAATGTGCGGCGTCTATGGGCCTGGTTACTTGGATATGCATCCTGGTCGCGACTATTTTCTGGATTCTTCGTGCCGTAAAAGTATTGTACCACCTGACGCAGTTCTGGGATATAAAACAGTTTTTCAACACTGCCCTGAAAATCGAGGACTCTGAGCTCGACAATCTCACTTGGCACGAGGTTCAGAAAAAAGTTAGAGACGTCCAGATCGACCAACAGATGTGCATTCATAAAAGAGAGCTCTCGGAGCTCGATATTTATCATAGAATATTAAGATTCAAAAACTACATGGTCGCTATGATCAATAAATCGCTGTTACCGGTCAAACTACACGTCCCGATCGTCGGGGAGGTCATTTTCATGACCCGCGGTCTCAAGTACAACATGGAGCTGCTCTTGTTCTGTAAGCGACAAATCATCGAACCGCCAAAACTATAGATTACTAATAATTCCACTTATAGGGGGGCCGTGGTCTCCGTTCGAAAACAACTGGCACCTGAAAGAGGACTTCAAGAAATTGAACAAGAGACAAGAATCGGCCAGGAAATTGGCAAAGTACATATTCTGGGTCAGCGTCGTCAACCTCATATTATGTCCTTTGGTATTCCTCTGGCAAATACTCTACTCATTTTTCAATTACGGAGAGGTAAGATTACCGTTCGCGAACATTGAAGTTCGGACCAAACTGATTCTTTGATAACAATTTCAGATAATCAAGAGGGAACCTGGCACTCTAGGCTCTCGAACTTGGTCTCTGTACGGTCGCCTGTACCTTCGCCACTTCAACGAACTAGATCACGAGCTAAATGCGAGACTGAATCGCGCCTATCGCCCGGCGTCTCGGTACATGAACATTTTCACATCCCCGGTGATGACTGTGCTGGCTAAGAACGTGGCGTTCATCGCCGGAAGCATCCTAGCAGTTTTACTGATACTGTCGATCTACGACGAAGACGTTGTGGCCGTTGAACATGTCCTGACGCTGATCACTATTCTCGGAGCGATAGTCGCCGGCGCTAGGGCTTTCATTCCCGACGAGAACTTGGTATGGTGTCCCGAACAACTTCTGACCGCGGTTCTGGCCCATACGCATTACAGACCGGACAGTTGGAGGGGACACGCTCATACCCAGTCTACCAGAGCCCAAATGGCGCAGTTGTTTCAGTACCGGGCGGTTCACCTGCTGGAGGAGCTACTGTCTCCGCTGCTGACGCCGTACATCCTGTGCTTCCATCTGAGACCCCGATCCCTGGACATAGTAGATTTCTACAGAAATTTTACAATCGAGATAACGGGAGTCGGGGACGTTTGCAGCTTCGCTCAGATGGACGTCAGGAAGCACGGGAATCCCATGTGGCAGACAGCCCCTCAGACCCCAGGGGTTGAGGAGCGGAATATAGGAATGGAGAACAAGTACGCCGAGGGATACGAGAAGCTCCATGTCCCCATGTCGAATCAGTACACCCAGGCAGAGGATGGGAAGACTGAGTTATCCCTGATACACTTCACTCTGACAAATCCAGAGTGGAGACCGCCTAGTCACGCGGAAACTTTCGTCACCGCGCTCAGGGAAAGGGCGAAAAAGGACGTCGTGGATGTTCCGAACGATATTAATCCCCTTTACAGCAGCCTCAACAGCCTTTCGAGCCTCGGAGCTGGGGTGCGTTGAGAAAAGGTCAAACAGACCAAATTCTGAGTTCTAACATAATGAATTACGCTCATTTTTTCCAGTACAACAATTTGGTGTCGAGTATAATACACGGGACGATACTGAACCAGTCCCAAAGCGGATCCGTGGTTAACCACGGGTTCCTGAACCACCCTGGAATGTCGAGTACCTTCGGAGGCGCGGAGGAGTCGGTGACTTCGAGATCGGAGACGACGTCTCCCGCGGTCAGAGGCGGGCTGAACAGAGCCGAGGGTCCCCGTCACAACGAGAGAGGCCTGCTGCACAGCCTGCATCAGGGGCTTTCCAACCAGTCGCTCGGAGCCTCCGTATTTGGCTCCGGACAAGATTTGTCCCCGGACGTAACGGTCCCGGTGGAATTGACCGCTGCGGATATGTCCCTATCTACTTTGTACCTGCACGAACTTCATCATAGACAAGTACGACGATCGATGACCTAATGCGAACTTGTTTCAAGGATGTATTGGCTGTACATTCTCAACAAGTGACTTTAGTCGACAATATTGAATACTTTGAGATAAGATAAAAATCGCAAAAGGATCAACTATAATCAAGATGATAAGAGTATCAATTTTTAATAATAATAATGCCCCAAAGTTATCAAAAAACTTCATGTGAAATGAATTCATTGATTTTTTTTTTGTATACACATGAATTTTTTGAAGAATTTTCTCATTTTTTTTTTAGATTCTCGTTTTCGAAAATTTTTAAAGGCTGTATCTACGAAACTATTTGTATTCTATATCGTTTTCACGAAAACATATCCAATATACAAATTTTTTTTTTCATTTTTCAAAATTTGGCAATTTTCAAAAACGGGAATTCAAAAGAAAAAAAAATGAGAAAAATGAATGAATTCATTTTACATGAAGAAGATAAACGATCCCTGAAAATTTGGTAATTTTTTTTCAACTTTTAGGCATCATTATATATTATTAAAAATTGATGCTCTCATCGTCTTGATTGTGGTTCATTCTTTTCCGATTTTTATCTTATCTCAAAGTATTCATGGAGAATGTACAGCCAATAGATCCTTGAACGCTTCTGACAAGGAAATTACGATGATTTGAACGATTAATTTTTTCTTTGAATAGATAAAAAGACGAGGCTATCAAGAAATGGCAACCAGAAGCATATGGCAACGAAGTCCGGTCCAGGATCTTTCGACCCTTCCGGAAGTGAGGCAGGAAAGAGCGCCGCTACTTCGTCACGGAGATTCTTCGGTGCGGAGTTCGGGTCTGAATTCTTAGCACAAGATCTAATCTTCTGAGTATATCGATTCGATTCGTATACACAGATTTCTATGCATATGTACAGGCTGAGGTGCGCAATGATCGTCGTTTTACGAAAAAAAAAAACAAATAACAAATAACAAATATTTTTATCCATTTAATGATAATGATAAATATGTGTAACGTAGCACGGTAATTCTAATATGACGAAACTGATTTTTTACAATAACACGTCTATTCTATTTTTCTGGTATAATACATTGACGAGGAGAAAGAGAAAAATTTATTGAGGCTGCGAAATTTTGAAGAGGCCTGGTTTTAATCACCTAGTTTAGTTTCTTTGTATCTTTCGCTCTTTATTTTTTGTACATAAAATACTGATAAGGATTTAATTAGCAATTTAAACTCTTCTAAGCGAAGCAATTCTATTATATACATGTGATTAATTGTTACGATTATATATTATTTGCACCAAGGATGTCGATCGGTCGACGTAAGAATCACAAAATCGACTGTGTTTTCATGTACAATATATTCGATAAACGATCGTTCGATCTTCAAGAGAATATTTTCGTCGTTATAATTGATCGTAAACGACGTAAGCTTATTACTTACGCATCTCCCAAAAACCCTCCGTACCACACGTGTAAAATAGTAATATCTACCTTATTGATAATTATTTAGCTACTTTCAATACGCCACGATTATCTAGTCATAATAATTGAATGCGATTATTCGAATTTCAATGCATATAGATTATACGATTATTAAAATTAGATAGTCCCTGTTTTTTTTTCCCCCTTTTCTTTTGCGAAATGGGACTTGGTTTGGGACTTAAATCCATAGTCCAATTTCATCGAATCTATACAAATATGTAATTGATAACGTTTAGAGAGTTGCGATAGGAAGTCAAGACAACCATTATTGTAAATAGAAGCAAAGTTACGAAAGAAAAAAAATTACAAATTGTAACTAATTCGGCTGACTGTGAGACAGCATCGTGACTTTTTCTTACTTTTTTAATTTTCATCTATTCTGACAAGGATTTGAACACGGATATAACAAAATCAGGTACCGCGTTACGGTTTATCATATCGTTCCACCGCAGGTCTGGAATGATCGAATTTACTGTATCTAGATTCTAGAATGTATGATATTTATTCTTCTAACACTGCTGCCTAAAAAAGTATAAAGGCCTGTAAGAAATATTTGTTCTTTTTTCACCTTTAAAAAACACTGGAGACAACTTAACAGCTGAACTTACTCTTTGTTTAATTTTATTTTTCCCCTTTTCTCTTTTAATTACAACAAAATTTAAAACCGGCGAGACTTTATCAGGATCTTTATCGTCTAATTGAATCGTTTTTTCTACTTTCTTTCATTTCGAAGATTGTGCGATTATGCGAATCTGTTTTACAGATTATTATTATTATTATTATTATCATTATCGGTGTATGTGAAAGGGAGGGTTGTAAACCTAATTCAGTTTATTATTATTTTCATGATTAAAGATTATCTATGAATAGAAACCTATTTTCTCATTATCAATAACGTTAATATTATAATTATCATTGATATAGTAGTAGGTACCTCATATATAAATCTAATATGTAATTTAAATTTTAATAAATGAAACAAAACATGTGATTATATAATGTAATATGGATATATTTACTCAAGATTAATTTTATCACTCGTCGACATGTAAACGCAATATGTATAATTTTATGGAATCAGAAATGCGAGGAAAGGAAGAAAAAATCGAAAAACTAGTGGGAAACGAATGAATCACGTTTCGTCGGACAAATACTGCAATTCATATATAAATATGTGTATCGATACGATATTTCAATCATTAAAAAAAAAAAAATAAAAATTATGTATAATTTGATAAGGGTTGAATATTTATGATTATAATATATGGATATAAATACGTTTCGTAATAATTCTTTGTCTCATTTTGAATTCCCGAGTCCTTTACCAAATCACCACATAAACGGATTATAAATTTTCAGTGAAAAGAAAACGACAACGAGAATAAAATAATTATGGTTGCTGAATTATTGGAGAATTTTTTTATGAAAGAGACTAATTTTATCGACCCAATATTGCAGACAAAGTGTCTGCTGAAATATTTCCAATTTTTCTCATCAAAGACTGGAAATTTGTTTCTTTGAAAATGATAATTGCATTTTTAACATACATATATTTTTTTTGTACGTATTATTATTTGAAAAAAAAATGTTAAAAGTACATATCGAATGTTAAAATGATGAATGATATCAATTTGTGTTATATCGACGTAAAAATAACAAATTTATAGTAAATATATGTTAAATTAAAAAAAAGGGGTGACATTAGATTTGAAAAGTTTTTCCCGCGTGTTTTTTTTTTTTATATATATTTCTTGCAGAACCCTGCGTCTGTAATATTATAGGATACAAATATTTCAACTACTTTATTTATGTTTATCCATAATATCTTCAAATTAAACGAATATATCTATATAAATATATAAAAGCTGAATAATCAAAAACTATACTGGATCGATTGAATCTAAAATCTATTCAGTTCTAATTTGACAAAACTGCTTCGATTTAGATGAAAAATTTGTAAGAATCTGTTTATTTATTCTCGAGATAATATTATCAGACGAAAAATTGAAAACCGCGGAGATCTTCAAATAAAAGTCTTGATAAATAATAAATGATAATAATAAACAAAAGAGCGGGAAACCGGATTGAAGAAGAGGCGCAGTAGTGAAACACGGGAAGAAAACAAAAGATCTCGATGAAATAAAAGAATACGTTAAAACATTGCCGAAACAGACGCGAATATTGAGAATTGTCTGTCATAAACACCGAATAATAATATGGAGAGATTGGCGAATAGTTTAAAACCCGCCACAGATACGTCCAAGTATAATCTACGCTGCAATCGAAACATCAGCGAGAAAATGACGAAGAAAGATTTCGTCTACGATATACCGGCCCAATTCCAAGCCATGAGAAAGGTAAATTAAACAAACACGATTTTACTACTAAAGAATGCATAACTTTTTCAATTTTCAATATTTTTCCGCAAAAATTTAGAACGATACTCTTGAGTTACAGTACTTTCATAAAAAAAATTCTTCGATACGGTGTCTTTCGGAAGGTATATTTATTTCGAAGGTTGAACTCGATGATTCGGGCCTTGAGATTGGCGCGTGCGAGTTTACTTTCGTGCTTGCGAGCGGGCGCCTCAAGGCGCCCGCTCTACAGCACCTCCGTAAACTCGCACGCGCTAATAAGAGATAAAAGAACGTTCAGGATCATTTAATTATATTTTTGACACCGATATTGAATTTCTGTTTGAAGGAGAAGATTTTACCGTCACCAGTGAAGAAAGCTCGTGGAAATTTCGAGTGTGTGATACCTCCTGGACCGAGGGGAATCAGCGGTAGTAAAATCGTATCGAAGGGTGAAATTGGAATAGGAGAAGGTGACGGAAAGCCGACCTGCAAGAATCCAGTCGGACTTCTGAGATTGATTCAACCGGAGAAGTTACTGCCATCCGTCACAACTGGTACCGGCTACAGGAGATCAAACCCTCATTCTCTTGGGAAGGAGAGAATAATAAATGAACGAGAAGACGATACAACGTCCGAGACAGAAATCCGAAGGCAAATAGTATTGCCGATTCAGATTCGCAGGAAAGTTGGACCGGATTCGAAAACCACGCGATACACGCTAGCCGTAAATATACTTTATATATTTTTTTCAACAATTTTCAATACTCGAGATCGAGGAGGAAATAAATCGTCGAGATAACGAGTCAATAGCTCGTGAAATATTGAGAAATAAATGAGAAAATAAATGCAATAATGAGAAAAAAATTAGTTAGAAATAAAAAAATTAATTTCAAATACAAAAAACTTTGAAATTAAAAAAGAAAGAAAAAGGAAAATGAATTGGAAATGAAAGTGATAATTTGAATTAATTCCCTAAAAAAAATAATAATAATTTCTCAGTAAAATGTTGAGTTATTCCCCCCTCGCTCCAGATTGAACGGGATAAAAGTGGGATTTAACGTGTTTATGATACCTTCCCAACAGCTGCCCGAGCGCAAGATTTTGGGCTACCAGTGCAATTACTGTCTCGAACGGGTAGCAACCTTCCTCTCGTTATCGACCCACGTTAAATACCACCGCGAGAGTTACTGTACCACCTGCTTCTGGGTCCTGGAGCCTGAGGAATCGATGATTCAGCACGTGCAGAAAGCTCATCCGTCCGATGGCCGAGCTCTGAATTCTGAATTTCTGATCACCGATAGTACGTGAATAATTGTAGACCGTGAAGGATGGGAGAGCGAGGCTCGATTTTTTGTCCATATCGGAAAAAAGCCCTCGCTTTATTCTCGAAAACAATATAATAATCAGATATAGGGTTTAATGGGTTTTACTCCGGTCCCAGAGACCGCAGGGAAAGTTCTTCAATTAACTTTTTTTCTACATTCATCGCGTTTTAAAGACGAGACTATATAAGCTTCCCATTCTTTCGTGACAATTTTCACGTTCTTATAGTCGTGGTTTTCGAAGATTGACAAGAAAAGCGCAAAGTATTTGAATCCGTGATTAATCGATTGATAGTTGAAAAAATGTTAATAGAACCCACAGACTCTACCAAGGCTATACAATCGCATTATGATTAATTCTATCGAATAAAGACATTGAATTATTCAAAAAACCCTCCGCTTTTTGTAGTTCACTTGCATTCGCTTATCTCTAGAGAGCAAAAATTTTGAAAATTTGACCTCATGAGATTTTAAATGTTTTTAGCGTTTTTCGCAGCAAATTGGATCCGCCATTTTGAATTTCGCTAATCTGACTTCAGATTCGTGATCAGAGATACAAAAAATCATGTGGAACCAAATCTCAGTCATTTGTATTGTATTTTTCAGAATTTTTTTATCCAAATAATTGAAAAGTTCTGAGAAACGAGAATTTAAAAAATAGACCAGATGAAGTGGAAAAGCTCTCAGGCCTTTTAGACGGAGGGCATGCAATGCGAACGGATGAAAATCAGTGAAAGATTAATGCTCGGAAAGCATCGTACAGGATTTATTCCAATGGTATAAAAAATGCGTACAAAGTGCTCCAAGTCACGCCAGCGGTAACACGCCACCTTGCTAATTGGCTGTTTGATTCTCAAAGACTCAAAAAGGTAACAATTGCGAAGTTGGTTTTGAAAATCGATCCGCCAGCTCCGGCGCGACGATCCTCATCGTCTTCTCGACGTCTTCGGAACAATTTGTGAAGGTTATTTCCTGCCCTCTGACGGCTAGGTCCTTGGCCAGAAGTTTCATGTTCTAAACTCGAAATAGTATTTTCGTTGAAGGGCTTATTCTCGAGATCGAGTTCGTACCATCGTGGAGGAAAATTACTAAACTTTCTCAGCTACTCACCTTCGCGACGGTCGCGTCGATTCTCCTTACGTTTATACCGTTGAACACGACCGCGGAGGACTCTTTCTCGGACACTCTCATTATCCCGTTTCTCATGTGCTCGGCTGCGGGGAAGGACACGGATTCCTCAGGGATTATTTGGACGATTTTTTCGCCCTGGACCTGCGAGAGAATCGTAACACTTGTATCCACCCCCGCGCGATAATTCGTGGCCATGTCACGTACCTGCTCGGCTCTTATCACGATCCCCGGCCTGGCGGTGTAGTAGAAAAGCGGGATTATATTCAGAACGATTCCTATCACGATGCCAAGCTCCAGACCGAGGAAGACACAGGCCACAAAAGTGGCAACGAGAACGGCAAAGTCCAGTTCTGAAGTTGAATGGAACAGATTTGATTTTTTCAAGCACAAAAGAGCGATAATCCATAGTTGAGATTGAGACTCACTCTTGACTCTCCATAGCAGAGCAGCGGTTTCAAAATCGAGCATGTAGTACATCGCGCACATTATCACACCAGACAGAGTCGCCCTTGGTATGAATCGAAAGGTTCCCGTGAGCAGACCGACAGCCACGAGTACCAGAATCCCTGCGATCGATGGTTTGATTATACGATGTGAGCGAAAGAGTCGATTATAATCATGTCGCGAATGAAGAGACACGATTGTTGGCATTCGTTAATCTCGTACCAGTGAAAAGTCCTCCCAACGGAGTCCTAACTCCTGAGGCATAATTGACAGCCGTTCTTGTGAACGATCCTGTGACAGGCATCGAGCGAACAAAAGACCCGCATATATTCGAGAGACCTAGAGCCAGCATCTCTTGTGTAGCGTCCAAAGACTTTCCCATGGCTGAAATAACGACCACAGACATTTTTTTTCGAGTATCTTCAATCCTTATAAAACCTGTCATCAGCGCCTGAATTAAGAGAACAGTCCAAAATTTTAATAAGGGAATTAAGAGGCTCAGGCAGCCTGACGAGGTACTAGATAAGGTCCTGATCAGGCACCCTAAGAAATCCTGACTCGATCGTAGTCCCGAGATTTTTTGGAACCAGAAATTCCATGTCAAGAATTCAATCCCAACGAGGGTTTACAGCCACTCGTCGATTCACCCTGACACCTGACTTTGCGACTTTAAAACTGCACAAAGTCAACTGACTTCGGCTGACTTAGACTGTTTTCAAACTTCAACTGACTCCAAGTGACTTTGAGGAACTTTAACGTCAGCTGATGCCAGCCTTCAACTGACTTCAACCGAATTCGGCTCACTTTGAGTGACTTCAGCTGACTTTAAGTGACTTCAAGGTACTTCAAGTAACTTGTCAGCTGATTTTGAACTTCAACTGACTTCAATGTATTTCGGCTCACTTTTAGTGACTTTAACTGACTTTGAGTGACTCCAAGCTACTTCGAGTGACTTTTGAGAACTTCAAGGGACTTCGGCTGATGTCAGCTGATGCCAGACTTCAACTGACTTCTACTGCAGTCTTTAAGTGAGTTCAACTGGATTCGGCTCACTTTGACATGAGTGACTTCAGCTGAAAAAACTGACTTCTTTCGATACCAAACTTCAGGACTGGCTAGAAGCATTTCTGCACGACGTTATAGGTATATGTACCAATAATTTACCAAAAGCTTTAGCAATCGCGATGTGTTCGATGGTCGATATAACAGGCATGGTAATGAGCGTGGTGCCCATGGCTGTGGTCATCTCGGGAAAGTTCAGAGTCTGATTTTCGAAGGTTGTATAAAAAGGGGGCCACGACAGCGGGGGAAGTCCTTGACCCATGCTCCCTGAAAGAGGTTCACAAAGTTTTCAATTCAGTCAATTAACTTGGAGCCGTAATTGACAATGATCGACTCACCCGTCAGACGAAAGGGTTCCGCGTCGTAAGTGTAAAAAATGAAAGCCAGGGTGGTACCGAAGATGACAACGAGGGCGTTTCGGCCCAGGGAAATAATCCACATTGCCTTATGCCAGGCATTTCCGCTTCGACGTCCCGGGAGGTTCTGAAAATGTTCCCAATCATTGTTGGATTGTAATGAAAATCTGGGAATAAGAAAACTGCGATCCGGTATACCTTTAGAAGCACGAGGACGGCGACTGTCCCAAATCCCAGCAGGGTATCCCACCAGCCTATCTGATCCAGGCTCGTGAATACCGAGACTATGGAGTCTACGAAGGACGAACTCGGTCCAGGAATCCCCAAGATTGGTTTGAACTGAGACGAAGCTATTGTTATCGCAGCTCCAGACGTGAATCCGGTGATGACTGGGAGGGATATAAAGTCCAGTAGGAACCCTGCGACACGGTGAGCTTGTTATAACCGTGTTAGAATCGCTTCGAATCCCTTATTGGAATTAACAACAATTATGCAACAGCGGGGTAGTGAGTTAAAATTAGATATAGGGGCTCGTAGGTACAATAAAACTAATTCATCCCGTTATCCCCGTTTCATTTCACTCCCGGTGAATTCCTCCGCGTAACTTTCATCCCTCGTACACCGGTGCCTACCCTTCTGCTTGATTTTCTCTACAAATTTTCGCGAAATTTCGGGCAATTACTTAGGAGAGAATATCTCATATTTCATGTTCCCCGGTAAGGGGTTGGGGTGGCGAGCGTCTCCGGCTCGTATTTTTATCCCTTGGGTGTCGATATTGTCTTTCAACATCCCTTGCTCCTCGGTGTGAGACCAGACGCTGTGGCAACATTGAGGATATCTGCATAATCCGATATTGATACACGCTAAGTCTGTGAAAATTGCGAGAATAGTCATCGCCACGTTTTGTTGTCCCGTTGTAAGAGTTTCATTTTCTCTCAGGTGTCTCGCAACTAATTAACCACAGAGCCGAGGAGGCTCAGTCGTTTTAATTACCACTCACACTCAACGTACAAGCGGTTTAATACTTCTCGTAGCGATGCTGGGGGGTGAAACTGACGGGTAAAAAACGAAGAAGGTGTATAAAGCATACAGCTGCATGGACTTACGGGGAGAAACTCGAGTCGAGAAATCGCAGTGCAAGTGACAAATAAAATTACACTCGAGATCGCATCTCAGAGATGGAAGGGTGTTTATTTTCAATTTCTTCTTGCATTTACTCGTAGACTTAAGAGACTATTCATTCTCTTGGGTATATATTTTTCAGCTGTACACCCTGGTTTGACATCAGTCTTCGAAATGACTGAAAATCAGCTGAAATGTGTCGAAATGACTTTGAAATGATCGAAAATCAGGAACAATCAACCGGAATTCCACATGTATGTTGTGAAAAATTGCAGCAAAGTGATAGGATCTTTAATGGAATTGAGGCAAGCCTTAACTTCACTCCGCTAACTGCCCTTAAATTTGGGGCGATTTTCAAAGAACCTAATGACTGAGATTTTCTTCGTCTTTCACCATTAGTTAAAAGTTCTTTGGACTTAGAACATATAATTAGTTTCCTAATCGGCAGCTTTTAGGATTCGCAGAATTTTCTTTTTATCGCCGCGATTTTCCTAATTTATAAAATGAGAAAAGTCTGTGGGGTAACAGATTGAAATTTTCCTGATATCAATTAGAGCGAATTTTTCTGACGGTGTAGCGAATCGAATAAGAATACTCAATTCTTGTGAAAATTGGAACATCCGTGATTTTAATATTCGAAACTGTAATTTGTTTGTTCTCATCCCTCGATATGAAAATTGTTTAATCAGCTCAGAATTGCGGCAACGGTCGAATTCAATTGAATAGATTTACCCAGCGTGAAATTACATCTAATGAAATGAAAATCTTGATTCATTTATGCCGAACTATTTCGGGATTCAATTTTTGATGGCGATAATGTATACAGATTAAAAAGAGATTCAATATCCGTGGTAATAGCAGAATCGAATTTTTATCGCAATTATTCCTCTTTGCTGTATATAATTCGCCGATATTAGAGCCGGGTGCCCCGAATAATTGGTCAACAATATCGAGCAACGGAATATTATAATTGCTTCGTAAAGTTTGACGAAATCTTGATGATGGATCATCAAATTTGAATGAAATTTCGTACTCGATCGTTTTTTGGGTAAGTCTGAAGTTCGAAGGCTGGCTCATAGTCAGTCCAAATCCGTTGGTTACGCGACGATAAAAAACGTGGTCAGTGACATCAGGGCCTCTAATCACGAATTGTTTAAGAATTGGCAAATCTACTCACCCAAGTGGAACAGACCGAGTAGAGTGATAATACAACCCTTGAGGAAACATATCAAGACCGCCATATCAGCGCCGTAATTATTCACCATCGACTGCACCATCAGTGCCATAATCGCGGTTGGGCCTATCGTTATGTTTTGGCAGGAGCCAAAGAATATGTAGACGAAGGAGCCCATGAAGGCCGCGTAGAGTCCGTACTGGAATCAGAAACGTATTGATTCAATTCAATATTCAGTATTCAGGCCGAATTCAGCTCATGCAAAAAATATGAGATCACCTCAGGGTTAAGTCCAGCCACAATTCCGTAGGCGATACCTTGAGGAATCGCGGTCAGTCCAACGGTAAGTCCGGCCAGCATGTCCTCGAATATCCATCCCCTTTTGTACCCCGGTGCCCAGGTGAGTATCGGAAACCTCCGTTTCCCGTACTTTGCGACACTGGACCACTTGAAGATCACTGGAAATGTACGAAGCGGATAAAGTAACGTGGAAGAAACGACGCTCTCGATCAGCTGTCGAGCAGTAAGGAGAAAGCACTCAAAAAGACAAACAATCGGAATTCCAATACTCAAATAAACGTTTGCGTTCGGTTAGTTCGACATTTTTGCACCGCAAAGACGTAAATGGTAGCTTCGATAAATCATCATCCAATCAATGGAAAATTGAGTAATGTCCTGCAACTCGAATCCTGGTGATTCAAATGAAATTAATATAAAACATCTTGAAATTTCATATTTGTATCTCAATATTGATATGGTTCTATTAAATTTATGAAACTGTCTTGGAGATTCGAAACATACTATGATTCTTTTTCAGTTTTCAGTGACAAACGGTATTTCAGTCAATTATCAGTAGTCCATCCAATTGAAAGCGTGAAATTATCATTTTTTGGATCATCCTGCAATATTTCATGATCCGTTTCGCAATTATTGCACCATTTTTCAATGAAATTATCATGAATTTTCATATCATGTGAGTATTCAGCCGAATTTTCGAAACATTCTGTATATAAAATTTAGTATAATCTTGGCTATAAAATTCCCGAATGATTTTGAACTTTCAAAACTGTTGTATGAATATTGAAATATTGAAAAAGTTGAATTTTAATATGTTAATTTCTTCACATACATTTTTATGGAACTTAATACAGAAATTTATAACAGTGTAAGAGAATCTTTATCCATCTCCACTCCACTCCAACTTTTATATTGTCTTGGAGCTTGAAACACGTAGCCAATTCTGTTGGGTAACAAATGGAAACAATCTTTTACAAACCAGAAGTGAACGGCACTACATCACATCGACGGCATATAGTGGCTAACGGCTATGTACTTATTCATGTAACCGCGAGGAACTCCGAAGTTGTAAATACGCCAGGGGGTCGAGGGGTGGTGCTAAAGTATCGAACAAATCAGTACGAGAAATGAGTTTTCGAACTCCAATGGAAGAGGAGATTCTTTATAATTCATAATCTCTGAGACTCTGAGACTCGAACGTCTCAAGGGTTCCATTTGATCCACCCAAATTTTATTCGACGCCTTTCTCCCGCCGGAGGCGTTATTATCTCCTTCAATTTCCGGCGAGGCAACGCGTTTTCAGTTTTGAGACAGTCGAATTCCAGAAAAGTTGACAAGGCTGTCATTTTTTTTCACAAGTAGCAGTGTTTCCGGTGTGACAGCAAACCGAATGAATCGTCCTAACTGAATTTCAGTGATTGAAATCGTTAAGAATTTGACGTCACTTACTTTCTTCGCTCGTTTGTCGAAATCGACTAAGTGTCTGGGTGTCTTATCTCGATGCGACAATTCACACACGGGCGACGCTTCCAGACGTTTCAAATCACTCCTTGAGTGACGTTGAGTGTCAAGCTCTGAGTGAACTACAAGTTCCCTGATCTCTGCGTCTTTAGTCTTCTCTCACTCTCATTGAACGTATTCCAGCAGTCTTGCAAGCCACTCGAGGTCTGGTTTGGAAGTGCCAGAGTTCTTCGCGATACGTGGCCATTGGCTATCTAAATCTTGTGACATCCCACAAGATCGATGTGCAGCGGAATTAACCTAGACTCACGATCAGCTCATATCACGTAACGATCAATCGTAACTTGTCACACGATGGGCTCCAATGTCAATGCATCGACTTGGCCCCTGGCCAGTTCGGTCCTTCGGATAGTCTTGACGTTAAATGTCCCCTCTCAGCCACTTGGCTTCGGTTGGTGATAGCTTCACCTCACTATCGCATTGCGATAGCACCTTTTTATTCCACGCAATTGAAGATAGCACGTTCATCATTTTGAATTCGAGACGCGATTGAAGCTGATAGACTCCGACTGATTTTAAGGATGTAGTTCGCGTTGAAAAAGAGCGAAGAACTGTGAATGAGAAAAGTTGGCACGAGTACAATATCAATTATGTAGAAAACAGTTTTCATCCTGACCCACATCCTCAAAGAGGAAGATCATGATTCACGCACCCCTCGAGACCAGCCGTTTTCTGCGAATCGTCATGTGCAGGATCGAGCGATGTATCGCACGAAAAAACCTAGGGACAAGAGCGTGAAGGTCGAGGATTGAGAAAATAGCGGGAAAATAGACTCGAGACGATAAAGATCTTGAATCGCGTATCATTCAGGTCGTGAATACCCGACGGTCCCTGACTCCTGTCACCGTTTGGGATTTTGTGCACATGAGCGTTCATCGACGATATATATGATCGAAGACCGACCCTCAGACCTCGTCGCTCTCGAATCGGGGTGAAGTACACCGGAATGATTCGCCCGCGGTTCACGGGTTGACTGTGCAGAAATGATCAACATCAAGGGTCGTAAGCGTTTAGGACCGGAAGTCACTGTTTTGGCAGAAAGATGGAAAAGGTCTCAAGACCAAGACGCAACCCCTGAATGCCGGGGCTCAATTCACGATCCGAACTAACTTGATCCTCCCGTTTTTTATCAGCTTATGTACTGTTGAAAATATCTTGAAATTTCTTCTACAATAAGGAATGAGATTTACAAATCCTGGTGATGGGAATGAAATTAACGTAAAACATCCTGAAATTTCATGTTTGTGTCTATTAATATTGAAGAAACATACCGCGAGTTTTCATTCACTATATCTCAATAAGCGGTATTTCAGTCAATTATCAATAGTCCATCCAATTGAAAGCGTAAGATTATCATTTTTTGGTTCACTCTGCAATATTTTATGATCCGATTCGGGAATTATTGCAGCAGTGGGAACCCATTTTTAAATGAAATTAACATGAATTTTCATATCATATCAGTATTCGGCCGAATTTTCAAAACATTCTGTACATGAAATTTATTATAATCTTGGCTATGAAATTTCCGAATGATTTTGAATTTTCGCAACTGTTATATGAATATTGAAATATTGGAAAAGTTGAAATTTAATACAGAAATTTATAACAGGCTTTAATATTTGTTTGTTTAATCAGACGAGAGTTTCGAGCCAATTATAATGACTAATTTGCACTGGAATATGACTGTTGCATAAAACAGGTATGATTATGACAATTGTAATTACATAACCTGGCAATTAAAGCTAATTGCTAATTTTAGAACAGAAATTTTTATACCTTATTATGTGGATGATCTGATAATTGAGTAAAATAATTCCGGATTGATTTTCGAAAAATCAACTCCGTTATAGGGAAAACTCGAGGTTTAATCAATTCCCCTCGAAAATCTTCTGAAATCTCTTGTATCACTTATAAGTTTTTAAAATCATTTTGACGCTAATGATAAATTTTTTCGAAATCCCTTGAATCCCTTGAATTATTTTGTGATCCTTAAACTATTTTGTAGTCATTTGTAATCTTTTGAAATCATCCATCTTGAAAACCTGAGAATTTTCTTTCGGAATAAACTGGTGTACGTAAAATTGACGGGTTCGATGATCGCGTATTTATCCTGAATCTCCGCGAAATTGTTTAGAATCCAGGAAAATCCCAACGACGGGAATTATTCCCAGTGGATTACCAGAGTCAACACGACGGTTATCAATTAAATCAGTATTCTGCGAAACGGGCTGAATTATCCTGACAGGATTAATTCCGCCAGGGTTTCTCAAATTCCTGATAACAGACGGGGAACAACTGTATCAGATAATAGAATTTGAGGAACTATTATTGTTCAAAGTCCTTTATAATTGGGAGTGGTCTAGTTTGGCGTGGTAGAACCGATGTGTACGATGTGGGAGTTTGATACGTCATTAAGAAAGTTTCGAGTAAACGTTCTCCATTGTAGCGAGCTTTTTCGCAATCAAGCTCACCCTGTTCGCACGTTCTTGAATCACCCCGCGCAGATCGAACCCCCCGACACTTGAAGCCAGATCGTAAACTATAGGTATAAGATAGAACACGTAAAGCGGACTTTAGAGATCCTGGTTAATCCGCCCGAATCCCAGATGGGACTGTCTCAAAATAACCCAGAAACTTACGCCGCGTCGAGTTACTGCACGTTCCACGTCCCTGAGTGGAAATTCGAAACCAGCCGACCTCGAGGATTATCAGCTTCTTCTGTAATGGGGTTCGGTAAAAAACAGGTTGAAGAGAAAACAGTCGATTTGAATTGAGAAACAGCTGGAAAACATTTGACGCAGCTGAGAAAATGGATGATTCGAGCTTCTCAATTTTGACAATAATATAGCTGGATGAATCCACGAGTTATTCCGGTGCGCATGCGCGGAAAAAGCCCTAGGGTGAAAAGTAGATCATTTACAACGTTACATCTAATCTTACAGTTTTTATTTTACAATATCGC